>JANBXA010000311.1:5342500-5415000 GCA_030556225.1 Cricetiscus sungorus | reverse complement strand
CACAAAGTAATTTGCACAGGTTAACCTAATGACACCAAGCCATTTGTTCATTGCAAGGAAAGTTTCAAAATGGTAAAAAGCCTCCTATTGAGTGTTCATTTGCCTTCAAGGTTGTAAAAACTGTGGCTTTGGGACATTTAATGATCAGAATGGCGGTGGCACCTGTCGACCCTGGACCAAGTACGTATATGTCCTCATTTTTCTCATGACATGAAGAGCCTACAATAAACTGGAAAGTGGAGGATGTTGTCATTGGAGTAGATCTGCAGTGACACACCCTTAGGTGGCAGGGGAACTCTGTGAGGTCACAGAATCTTGTATGAATGTGGGTGTTCCTTAGAAAGCATGCCAGTGTGTAGCAAGCCGATCTCGGGTGGCGCTTGCCACCCTCTAAGATGATGGGTCTTCAGTCCTGTTTCTTTCTGATCTCTTGGTTGTCACCTTCCCTAACTGACTGGCCCATATCACGTGCTCAGGGCCATCACTGAGCATGACATAGGAGAGTGAAGCCTTCTGTTTCTCCAGCATGTCATACATATATGGTATGCCGGCCACTGGAGGGACACAGCCAGAACAAAATTCCAAATGTGCTCATGAACATTCAAGGTTGGCATGGTCCAATAAGGTTTGCCGGTGCCTAGGACAGCAGTGGGCATGGGACATGCAGGCTCGAGGACTGTGAAGGCAAACCAGCAGTCAGTGCACTGCTGACTGATGATTTAATTAAAAAAAAAAATCACATTTTAAATGCCCGCCATCTTTTCCTGCTTGGTTTCCTTTAGTAGACAGTGAGTTTTACTGTTTCTTTGGTTGCATATTTATAGTGTTTTACAAATGTTACTGGTGGGTAACAGACTAGAATGGTTGGTTTGTTTTGAAAAGATCTTTCAACTAAAATTGATTAGAATGTTCAGGTGAGTGTGTGAAAACGGGAAGTGAACAGGGCTCTAAAGAAAAGAAAAAGTCTGTGAGGGTGGTGATGGTGGTGGTGACGGTGAGGATGATGATGGTGGTCATAGGAAGGATGGTGATGGTGATGGTGGTGGTGGTGGTGATAACTGTGATGGTGACTGTGGTGACGATGTTACTGATGATGATGGCAATGACAATTGTTATTCATTAAATGTGTTTAGCATGTGAGATTGTGGCCCTGAGACTCAGTCATTTGCTTCAACCCCAATCTGAGGAGCGCAGACTGGCCCTCCTTTAAGCTGCTGAACAACCCAAGGCTTACACGGGCTTTCCAAACTTGCTGACAGTCACTCTGTAAAGCAGTAGACCAAGGCTCATCTTGCTTTGTCCGAGGCTGCTGCTGGAAGCCCTGTTTATGCTCTATATGTGGCCAAGTCAGTCAAAGGAGCGCGAACTCAGAGAAAAAAGGGTTGAGAGAAGAATAAGGCAGAACATGTTGAGCCGCACTGGCTAAACCACACTGTCATGGAACACGACAGAGAGCACGTGGCCCCTCTACCTGGGAAGAGAAGAGCCTGCTGGGTGGGCGGAGTGGGGTAAGGCCAGAGAGTCATGCGGGACTTCCTCATACCATCCGCCCGTTGCTTGTGAGCCCGAGCCCACCTACTGCATCGCTCAGTTCCTTGTGGGGAGACAAGTGTCGGGTGCTTCATCTCCTCTGCTCCTAAATTAATCATCGGAACTCTTTCTCTTGACCTGTCTAAGCTGCTCTCTGGACGGAAAAATTGAGCTTAAGAAGGGGACCTCGGAGAAAGATGTGGTCTGTGGGCCCACAGCCGTCAGCTTCTCCCCAGGTACCCCCACCACCACCGTGCCTGCCTCGGTGAGAACACCAGGTGGTTATTTCATTGCTACTAAATCACTGTTTTTATTGCTATTAAGTAAGATATGGAGACACACCACTGGAATCACACCACTGCAGAGGCCGAGGCAGGAGGGCGGCAGGTTCCAGGCTACCCGGGGTTACATAGTAAGGCTCCCTTCAAAAACCTTATCCGAACAAATGCATGGTGTCCATTCAGCACTGCTGGTCTCCCAGCTCTGCCCGAAGCAGACAGCTCTGCCTTGTCTTCCTGGGTGTTGTCACTCAATCAGTAATGGTGACACTCATCCCAAACAGACACCAGACCCTTTCAAAGGCCAAGCCCTGAGGACTAAAGGGCCTTATGCTTTCTCCAAGCTCAGTAGCTTAGGCTACTTAGCTTCTGTGGGCTTCTGGGGAAATCATTAAATCTGGGTTCACTTTTAAAAGTCACTTAGGTTTAGGACTTGGGATGTGACCCAGGTGGTAGAGTCCTTGCTTTGCATGTTGGAATGGTCCTGGATTCCATACCCAGAACTGTGTGAATTTGGGCGTGGAGGTGTATCCATGCAGTCCAGACTCTGGTGGTGGAGGCAGGCGGATCAGGTACATCCGGAGTTTGAGGCTAGCCTGGGATTCACGAGACCCTGTCTCAAAGACAGAACAAGTAAATAAAAGGCAGTAATATCGTTTAAGCTCGTTAAGTTATGGGTTAGGGGTGCCCAGAGTGCTGCCTCCCTGGTGCCCACGTATTTGGGGTGTGTGTTCAGGGCAGGCTTGTCCTCACTAAACACTATGGCGTTTCTCTCCTTGCTCTAGAAGGAGGGCACCCCTTGCAGGTCCCTACCTTGTTCCTGGCGCTGACGTCGGCCGTGCTGCTGTTCCTGCTCTTCGTGATCCTCGGGCAATTTGTGGTCAGATGGGGCAGAAAGAGATTCCCCTACCTGCTCAAGCAACGTAAGGCCAACACAGCATGGGATGCGGGGGAGGCACGACAGCTTTGCGGAGTGGGTACTCCCGTTTCTAGGACCTAACTCAGGTCCTTAGGCCCTCAGGCTTGCCTGGTAGGGGTCTTTACTCAAAGCCAGGACAAGCTTGTTCCCACAAGGATATTGTCTGCAGGCAGTTGGGGAAGCTGTGACTTGGAATAGGGGGTGGGAGGCTCTCCACTCCCACAATGCACAGGGGGGATCCCCAGGCACAAGAAAATTGGGCTCTGCATGTCACTAGGGAAGAGACAGAGACAGAACAGTACCCAGAGTGTGGGGAAAGCAACAGACACATATGCCAGTCTCGGGTAACTGTGGTGCACCTATAAGTATGGGCACCACGTCAGCCTGTGCCCATGGCACAGAGGAACCAGAAACGAACATTGCCTCAGAAGCCGGGAGACAGCTCAGTTTGCAAAGCATTTGTTTTGCAAGCACAAAGATGTTAATACCCAAATCCATTTACAAAAGTAGTGGTGTGTGCTTGTAATCCCAATGCCGTGACAGGCACTGACAGGCAGTGACAGGCGGTGACAGGCGGTGACAGGGGCTTGATAACCAGCCAACCTTGCCTAGTTAACTCTAGGCCAGTGAGAGACCCTGTCTCACAAAAAAAGCAAGCAAGCCAACAAAGGGGGACCTCTGACCTCTCCACACACACGTGTGCACTTGCACACATGTGAACACAAACACACCCCCATAGAGAGCCTCACCCAGTGTTGCTTCTCCGGCCGGTGAATGTGCTTGGCCTTAGCTCTAGTATCCTTGAGAAGGGGAGACCCAGACAGTGCGGAAGTGGCTGTAAGGCAGACTATTAGAGAAGGAACCCTCCAAAGGCAGACTTCATCCTTTAACAAGCTAAATAAGGTTCTGTGAGGAGGCCGGGCTGTGCTGGCGCACACCTTTAATCCCAGCACTCAGGAGGCAGAGGCAAGCGGATCTCTGTGAGCTCAAGGCCAGCCAGAACTACATAGCAAGACCCTGTCTTAAATGAGAAAGAGGAGAAAGGAAGGCAGGAAGGAAGGCAGGAAGGAAGGAAGGAAGGAAGGCAGGCAGGAAGGGGACTCACCCTTAGGTTGAGTCCAGTCTGTATTCCAATGCCAGCCTTCTGCATTCTTTATGAAATATAATACACGGGTCTGCTCTGTATTTGGGTATGCATATGTGCACATGTTTGCCTGTGTGTCAGGTGTGCACATGTGTATGTATGGACACCGAGGGTGTGTCAGGTGTGCACATGTGTATGTATGGACACCGAGGGTGTGTAGGTGTGCGCATGTGTATGTATGGACACCAAGGGTGTGTCAGGTGTGCACATGTGTATGTATGGACACCGAGGTGTGTAGGTGTGTGCATGTGTATGTATGGACACCAAGGGTGTGTAGGTGTGTACATGTGTATGTATGGTCACCGAGGGTGTGTAGGTGTGCACATGTGTATGTATGGTCACCGAGGGTGTGTAGGTGTGCACATGTGTATGTATGGACACCGAGGGTGTGTCAGGTGTGCACATGTGTATGTATGGACACCGAGGGTGTGTAGGTGTGTGCATGTGTATGTATGGACACCGAGGGTGTGTAGGTGTGCGCATGTGTATGTATGGACACCGAGGGTGTGTAGGTGTGTGCATGTGTATGTATGGACACCAAGGGTGTGTAGGTGTGTGCATGTGTATGTATGGACACCGAGGGTGTGTAGGTGTGCACATGTGTATGTATGGACACCGAGGGTGTTTCAGGCACCTTCCTAGAGCACCCTCCACTTGGTCCCTCCCTCTCAGTTGAGTCCAAAGCTGATCATAGATGCTGCAGTCAGCTTGCCCCAGGGATCGTGTCTCTGCCTCCAGGGTCTCAGTGACGACCGCCCCGCCCGACCTCAGGTGGTACCGGGGACCTAACTCTGCTCTTCATGCTCCAGGGTGAGCTCTAGTCACCCCAGGCTCAGCAAGGAGCACTAGTTACGGAGCCATTTCCCAAGCTTTCTCTATGGTTTAACCTGGGGGAGATGTGGGAATGAGTAGCCTAAGCCCTGTCCAAGTAGATGAGTCAAACTGTCTGCCAGACATAATGGGGACCGCATGGAACGTCTCTGCCGTGGGGCGCGGGTGCTGGTTTTACCACTTCCGTGTGAATGCTGGGTGCTGTGGCACACTATTTTTATCTGTCCGGTGGGCGGGGAGTAGTATCTCATTGTGGTTTTGATTTACATTTCCTTGAAGATGTCTGAGGTTAGATGCCTTTTTACTTTGATTGGCTGCTTGGATTTCTTACTCTGAGAACTCTTCTCACAGGGCCTCTGCCTCTCCTTATCAATGAAGGGGACTCTTGTTTTCTGTGTCCTTCCCCCTCCATCCCAGCTCTGTCTCTGGAGGAGGCCTTTAAGCTTCCTCCCTGAGTGGCAGCAATGTTCCAGGGAAAGTGTTTTCAAAGGCATTAATCAGTAATGAGTGACTTGGAGTCATAAAAAAATTTTTTTTCATTTTTGTATAATTACATGTTCATAGAAAATCACACAGTATCACGTTCCATTCACAAGTCTCCATCTCACCGAAGCCAGGACCAAGAGGCAGGACACACGGCTGTATGTCACTCTATCAGATGTGTACATTCGTGTACCAAGCAGCACAGGTGAAATGCAGAACATGCAAGGTGGGGTGTGGGGCGCTTGCCTGGAGCCCCAGCATGAGGGGGACGGAAGCAGGAGGCTCTCAACTTCAAGGTCATAGGTTACGTGATAACAAAACACAAGCAAGCAAGAAGAACCCAAACTATCCACAACCACGGTCCGGCCCTGCTCGCCCTTCTCGTCAGCCCTGCGGTGGTGCATTTTCTCCAGGCAGTCTCTAGTGTAATATGGAAAACAAAATTACCCAGAGGCACGCTGCAAGCTGAAGATAGGAAAAGCAAAGCAGCCAGACCCTAGCTCTTACCTCTCCCTCAGCTCAGACCGCTCTGACTTCACTGCTCCTCAGACTCACTCTGACTGCTATGCCCTCCCCAGCCAGCTCTCAGTCTCTACCGTCTACACCTTTCAAAACCTGGGAATAAAGGCGTGGCCTCTGATTCACTCTGGTCTTGGACTCAGAGGTCCGTCTGCCTTTCTTCGGAGCCCTGGGATTAAAGGTGTGTGCCACCACCTAGCTCTATAGCTTGAGGCTGGCTCTGCTTTCCGAATCCTCTGGCAAGCTTTAATAAATCATAAACGATAGAGCCACACTCTTATTTCTGCCAAGCTGTGTAGACTAGCCGGCCCCCAAGCTTCCCATCCCCCTCTCCACCCCTCACCCATCTTGCCATAGGAGTACAGCATTGCAAATGCTTGCCTCTGCGTTTGGCTTTAAAAGATCTCTTTACTTTTCTCTCTCCCTCCATCTGCATGTGTGTGCCTGCGTACCTGCGTGTGTGCCTGTGTGTGTGTGTGTGTGTGTGAGAGAGAGAGAGAGAGAGAGAGAGAGAGAGAGAGAGAAAGAGAGAGAGAGAGAGAGAGAGAGAGAAGAGAGAGAGAGAGAGAGAGAAAGAGAGAGAGAGAGAGAAAGAGAGAGAGAGAGAAAGAGAGAGAGAGAGAGAGAGAGAGAGAGAAAGAGAGAGAGAGAGAGAGAGAAAGAGAGAGAGAGAGAGAGAGAGAGAGAGAGAGAGAGAGAGAGAGAGAGAGAGAGAGAGAGAGAGAGGAGTCCAGGAAGGTAGGTGCTTTCCTTACACCACGAGGGGCCCAGAGGTCAAACTCAAGCTGTCAAGCTTGTGCAGCCAGTGCTTCTGTTTACGAGCAGCCGCATCGGAGAACCCTTCCCTGCAGCCTCCGTCTGGAAGGTTGAGCCTTTCCCCCAGTGTCAGTGTCTGAATGTTTTACACCTTCGTATTTGGCATTTAAAGCGGCGTTAGTGAGATATAGAATGTGAGAAATTAAGGGGTGGGGGAGGGGAGCTGTGTGTACCCAGTTGTTCCAGTGTCACTCAGAGGGACCATTATCTTCCCTCCTCTGCCTGCCCGAATCTTTGGCTGTGCTTGTGGGGGGCAGAGACCGCCCGCCCCCGGTGTTACAGCCCTGTGTCTATTGCAGCACAGGGGCTTGGTTACCGTGGCTACAGAATCGTCTGAAAACCTAGGAGGGACACGCCCTGCCACTCCAGCTTCCTTTTCCAGATCTGCTTGAGCTCTTTATTCTTTGCTTGGTTTCCTCCTTACTCATTGAGGCAGGATCTGTCAATCCAACTCAGAGCTCACAATATGGCTAGCCTGGCTCTGGGGATCTGGTCTCGTCTCTACCTCCTGAGGCTGGAATTACAGCCAGGCTGCCACACTCACCTGGACATTTTGTGGGACCCTAGGGAGCCAAACTCCAGCTCTCACGAGTGGGCGGCTAGTGCTTTAATCACTGACCCACCCGACCGCGTCCTCAGTCTTTCCTTGTCGGTGGTGGCACACCTTTAATCCCAGCACTCGGGAGGCAGAGGCAGGAGGATCTCTGTCAGTTTGAGCCCAGCCTGGTTCATAGAGCAATTTCTAGGACAGCCAGGACTACAAAGAGAAAATAAAGCAAACAACAAGTTTTTCTTAAATCATACCCTTATGTATAAATGCCCATGTAAGTGCCACGTGTGTACATTGTGTGTCCCAAAGGGCAGACAAGGGTGACAGACACCCACCCCTCAGCCCACCCCTCAGCCCCGAGCTGAGTGGTTGTGAGCTCCTTGACATGGGTGCTGGAAACCGAACCTCTGTAAGAGCAGCAACAAGCTTTCTTAACTGCCGAGCCATCTCTCCAACCCAGTTCTTCCTTCCTTCCTTCCTTCCTTCCTTCCTTCCTTCCTTCCTTCCTTCCTTCCTTCCCCCTCCCTTCCTTCCTCCCTCCCTCCCTCTCCCCCTCCCTCCCCTTCCTTCCTTCCTTCCTTCCTTCCTTCCTTCCTTCCTTCCTTCCTTCCTTCCTTCCCCCTCCTCCCTCCCCCTCTCTTCTTTCTCTTTCTTTCTTTCTTTCTTTCTCTTTCTTTCTTTCTTTCTCTCTGTGTGTGTATATGTTTTGTTTTTTCCAAGACAGGGCTTCTCTGTTTAGCCCTGGCCATTCTGGAACTCACTCCATAGATCAGGCTGGCCTCGAACTCTGAGATCTGCTGGGATTAAAGCTGTGAGCCCCCACTGCCTGGCACCCCGGCCTCCCTCTTTTTTCTTTAAACAATTGAACATGATATGGCATCTTAAATCATGTGTTCATTAGAGACTTGGGAAACTGGTTTGTGTCCTGTGTCTCTGGCGAACACGCTCACTCGCTCTAAGAGTGCTTTGCAGATTCCGTGGGACGTTCTCTACAGACCACAATGTCTCTATAAAAGCAAGTATTTGCCCTTCTGCACTGTGGGAGACACTTCCTGCTGGCCTCCACCATTTCTGGCGAGAGATCTGCAGTTATTCCAGTAGGGCTCCCCCCCTCTGGCTTCTCAGGCTTTTTCTGCCTTTAGTCTTCAGAGCTTTGCCTGTGATGTGGATTCCTGGGCTCATCTGGCTCGAGGCTCAGTCAGCTTCTAGAACGTGTAGACTTTGCCTCTTTCCAGATGGAGGCAGCAGCAGCAGGGTGGCGAATCTGTCTTTATCTCTTCAAAGCATTCGATCCAGGGTCCTTTCTTCTGCCCTCCAGGCTCCAGTGACCTGAATTTAGACCTCTTGTCAGAGCCCCACCTCTCCTTAAAGCTCCATCCATTTCTCCCGTTTATGCCTCTCTGGACTGGATAATGGCATCAGCCCCTCCCCCATCTTCCACCTCCCTCATCTAATGTGAAGCCCTTCATCAATTTTCAAAATTTCAATTATCATCACTTCCCAGTTTTAAAGTAGCCACTGGGTTCCTTTTGCTTCTCTATCTGGGTCTCGCTATGCTCCCCAAAGCAGTCTTCGGCCTTGAACTCCTGGCCTCAGTCAACGCTCCCACCTCGGTCTCCGAAGTAGCTGGGACTCCGGGCATGCACCATTGCTGGTGGCTCTCCAGCCTGTAGCCCTCATTTGTTTCTGAGGTATCCCTAGTTGCTTGCTGGACGTTTTGATGGTGGCTGCCTCGGAATTCTTAACCCAGAGGCTGGCACCTGTGACCCAGTTGTCTCTGTCACATGAGGTCTTCCTTGTTTCGTAGCATTTAAGATGGCAGTTGGAACGGCTCAAGAGGAAGATGCTTGCAGCTGCCGATTTCCAGAGGAAGAGGAAGGAGGAGGCTATGAGCTGTGACGTGCCAGCCCAGGAGATGGCGAAGCAGCACAAGGACCCCACCATCCGTTCTCAAACACCATCCTAGACAATATGTAGGCGAGCACCTCACCCAAACCCCTTCTAATTAATGTATTTGTCTTTACTAGTTTAAAATTATTTTTATTTTATTTATGTGTAAGAGTGTTTATGTTCTGCCTGTATGTATGCGTGTGCACACCCACTATGTAGATTCCTGATGCCAGCAGAGGCCAGAAGAGAGGGTGTTGACTCCACAGGAATTGGAGTCATGGATGGTTATGAACCATCACGTGGGTGCTGAGGGCTAAGCCTGGGTCCTTTGCAAGGGCTATCAGTGGTCTTAACCACTGGGCCATCTTTCCAGCCCCACCCCCACCTCTCCAGCCTCGCCCTTGACAGGAGGTGAAAGCCCAATTTCCAGATTCTCCTTAACAATAATGCTGGATGTAGTGCCACATGCCTTTAATCCCAGCACTAGGGAGGCAGGGGAAGGTGGAGCTCAGTGAGTTCAAGGCCAGTCTGGTCTACAGAGTGAGTTCCAGGACAGCCATGATTATTACACAGAGAAACCCTGTCTTAAAAAATCAAGCAATAAAAACCAGTCCCCCAAAAGAACCCATATTGATGGGAGATATCATTCTGTAAATATGTTTCTCTTATTGGTTAATGAATAAAGCCCCGTTGGCCAATAGGAAAGCAAGATAGGTGGGACTAGGAGACAAGGAGGATTTTGGGAAAGGTAGTAGAGAGGAGTTGAAATAGGCTGTGAGAGGAATGAGAGCTCTGGACTCTCTCTCTGGTAAGATTAGACCACATGGAAACACTTAGATTGATGGAAATGAGTTAATAGCTAAGGCAGAGCTAGCCAATCAGAAGCTCTAGCCATTGGCCAACAGTTTTATAACTAATAGAGTCTCTGTGTGTTATTTTGGGGCTGACACGGCTGTGGGACCAGGCTGGTGGAAAAGTGCATGTAACATCGTGTGTGTGTATGTATACATACATTAATCTAAAGAAAAAGGCAGTTTCAATTGGATCACATGGACCAATGGTCCAGCTGAAATCATTGTAAAATCAATGTAGGTGTGTGTGTGTGTGTTGTGTGTGTGTGTGTGTGTGTGTGTGTGTGTGTGTGTGTGTAGTGTATGTAAATAGGATACATGATAATAAGCTATAAAATGCAGTATGTTTCCCCAGCCGAACTCCCCCTGGTTTCTCTCTTACTATCACACCTCCCTCCACTGTCTCAAGGTTAGGACACCATGTCCCCATGTGGAAAAGGCCTGTCACAGTCTAAGGTGACTGTCACAGTCTAAGGGGATCTTCAGAGTTCGCACATCTGCCTGTGTCTGCTCCCTCCCCACATTTCTGCCTGTCCTTCTGTGTTAGGTGCCTCAATAAACAACCCGTGTAGAAAAGGGGACGCCATGTCAGGAGGGGACACCTGTGACCTCACTGGAGTGAGGCCCCTCCACCTCCCACCCCCACCATGGTCAGACATGGCTGCTGCCTGCCTGCCTTTGCGTGGCTCCTATACAGCTGAAGAGCTAAAAATGGTTTTAAATTTTATTTATTTTTGTGAGACAGGATCTCACTGTGTAGCCCAGGCTGACCTTGAGCTCACAGAAATCCCCCTGCCTGTGGGTTCTTGCAAAGTTTGAGCGCCTAAACAAACCCTCCCTCCCTCAGACTGTTCTCTTGCGAGTTCTCTCTCAGCAACACGGGAAACAATGTCTGTGTCCTCTGTGAGCAGCCGTCTCTGGGGCCAGGGGGAGGGAGCAGCTTCTACTGGGAATGTTACATGTCTCTGGAAAGGGGGACTTGTCACCAGACCATGCAGACTGGTTAGTTGGAAGCTAAGCATTGCCGCCAGACAATAATAGTTAAGTGGGCGTGGCGGCAATGCTCTTCCGAGTGTTGGTCTCCTGTGTACTGGTGTCTTGTTGCCCCCACCCAGCTGCTTTGGTGGCTGCCATCTGTCCCCATCCTCGGCTGTTATCAGATTCCCTTATCTTGTCAGTTTGGTGGTGCAAATGCCATTTCCTGTGGTCTTGTTTTCCTTTCTTTCTTGATAGTTAAGTGTCCTGTCACACAGTCATATACTGTTTGATCCCTTTTCAAAGAAGGATTTAGCTGGGAATGCTGATGCATGTTTTTAATCCCAGCGCTTTGGGTGTTGAGGCAGAGGCAGAGGTAGAGGCAGGTGGATTTCTGTGAGTTCCAGGCCAGCCTGCTCTACATAGGGAGTTCCAGGACAGCCACCCTGAGAAACCCAGTCTTGAAAAAAAAATTCAAAGTCATTGTTCGTTATCTTGGTCTCTTTTCCTGTTGCTGCAGTGAAATACTCTGACAGGGCTGGTGAGATGGCTCAGCAGGTAAAGGCACTTGTCACCAACCCAGCAACACATAAAAGGAGACAACTGGCAACCGTGCACGTCGCAGGTTCAAACACGCCCGGATGTTCCGGGCACACAGAAATAAACAAACAAGTGTAACGCACGTAAAAACAAGTAAGAGATGAGTCCACCAGCCTGGCTGTAAAAGCTAGAGAGAAGGCTTGGCATAGGTGCGGCATGTAAATAAAGCATTATAATTTGCACCAATCACTGCACAGCTTTCAGCTCCACCAATCAGTGGCCTTACATAAACGCCAATCACAGGTCTCTTGTTGCGCCAGTCACTAACTCTCTGCAGAGTCCCCGAGTTGACAGAGCTCCCTCAGGTCCCTGTGAGTGAAAGTGGCTGATGGGAGCTGGGCCACCGTTTATAAACTTTAACCTTGGAGTGTGTCTTCCCAGGCCAGCACGGGGCCTGTGGGGCAGCCATGTGTGGAGTGGGGTCCAGCTGGGCTGCAGGGCCCTCACAGCTGGCGCGGAGGGCTCCTCAGAGCGCGAGGGGACGGTCTGACACGCCAGGGCTGTCTTCCAGCAGCCAGGCAGAGGAAGGGAGCTGCCGCCTCCAGTTCAAATGCCTAGTGGTTTGGTTTGTTTCAAGGAGTTCCAGTTATTGCAGAGGAGAGAAGCCCTTTACGCATAACACCAGCACTGGCGCTTGTTGTTTTTGGAGACAGGGTTTCTCTGTAGCTTCTGAGTAGAAAGTGCCTACTGCAGCGTCAGTGTCCTCAGGTTGAGCAGTGTCCCCTGCTTACTCGGCTCATAGTTTTGTGAGAATTAAGATGTATTGTGACATCTTACTGTGTATAAGATGCACATGTCTGTGTGTGTGTGCATGTGTGCGTGTGTGTGCACATGCACACGTATGCAGGCGTGTGCAGGCGTGTGCAGGTGTGTGGTGTGTGGTGTATGTGTGTGGCGTCTGTGTGTGTGTGTGTGTCTGTGTGCGGGTGTGTACAGGTGTGTATAGGTGTGTGCGGGTATGTGTGTGCAGGCATGTGCATGTGTGTGTGTGTGCGGGCGTGTGCAGGTGTGTGTGTGTGGTGTATGTGGTGTGTGCGTGTGTGTGTGTGTGTGTGTGGTGTGTGTGTAATGTGTGGTGTATGTGTGCGTGTGTGTGCACGGGCGTGTGCAGGCATGTGCAGGCGTGTGCAGGTGTGTGTGTGGTGTGTGTGTGGTGTGTGTGTGTGTGTGTGTGTGGTGTGTGTGTAGTGTGTGGTGTGTGTGCGTGTGTGTGTGTGTGCAGGCATGTGCAGGCATGTGCAGGTGTGTGCAGGCATGTGCAGGTGTGTGCGGGTGTGTACAGGTGTGTGCAGGTGTGTGTGTGTAGTGTGTGGTGTGTGTGTGTGCAGGCATGTGCAGGTGTGTGCGGGTGTGTACAGGTGTGTGCAGGTGTGTGCAGGCATGTGCAGGTGTGTGTAGCTGCTCTCAGAGGCCCTGGCGGCTGCATCAGACCCCCTGGGTTGGAGTTACAGGTGGCTGGGAGCCGCTCAACCTGAACCACCGCAGGACCAGCACGAACTCTTAAATGCTGAGACTTCCCCAGCCCCCTTTAGCAGTTTGGAAATGTAGAAAAATTTCTAAGGCTTTTGCTTAGTTGTTGCTTTTGAATGGTTTGCTTTCTCGCTGGAGGTAGAGCTGTGACTGGAGTATTCGGCTGCCGCTTGGGCAGTCTTTCTTGTATCAGTCATCTCTGACATGGAGACACACTCCTCCCTCATGGACGGTCATTTTGTTACGGTGACGGCAATCTCCTCCTTTTCTGGTCCACTGCTTCTCACCCTGGACTGAAGTGCTAGGATTTAATTCAAAATGATACCCTTTGCTTCTCTTACAGAGAAGATGTAAAATTCCTTGATCTGGTTAACAAAGTTCCCTCCCATTCCTGGACTGTGCAGAGAGTTTTTTCTTCTTCATCATCATTCTCTTTTTCTTTTTCTTTTGGGGGGTGGGCATTTAGGAAATAGGGGATCACGTAGCCCAGGCTAGCCTTAAACGTGGCAAGTTGTGAAGTGTGATGGTGAATTCCTGATCCTCCTGCCTCATCTCCCCAGAGCTGGGATTGCGTGTGTGAGCCACCATTTCTGGTTCTCATTTCTTATTGATTGAGTGATTGATTGATTGAGATAGGGTACATATCTGTGTAGCCCTGGCTGTCCTGGAACTCACTCTGTAGACCAGGCTGGCCTCGAACTCACAGAGATCCACCTGCGTCTGCCTCTCAAGTGCTGGGACTAAAGGTGTGCACCACCACCACCTGGCAGTTCTTATTTTTTCTAACAAACTGGTTTGTTTTGTGACATTGTCAAGTTTTTTACCAGGCTGGGACTGCCAGGATCAAGGATCAAGCTTTCGGATTCTTCAAAAATATGCCCACATTATTTCTGAAGCAGATTTTGATTTTGTTCTTAGTGGAAGACGTCATTCTGATGGAAACTTTAGATCTCAGGGACTGCCTGGCTACTCAAGTGGTGTCTTCACTTGTACCAAGCAGATGTTTCCATTGTGGGTAGGATGTACCACAGACCACGGCCAGAGAGGCCCCGTGTATTCTGCATGTGATGGGTTAGAGCAGTGATTATTATCTGAGCTTTTAAAAAAGAAAAGACTATATAAAACCCAAGATATCTTTAAAAACAAAGAAGAGGCTAAAACAGATAGCTGTGTGTGTGTGGGTGTGTGTACATGTGCATGTATGTACATGTGGAGCTGTGTGTGTGTGTGCGTGTTTGTGTGTGTGGGGGCGTGTACATGTGCATGTATGTACATGTGGAGCTGTGGGGGGGCGTATACATGCGCATGTATGTACATGTAGAGCTGTGTGGGGGGGCGTGCACATGTGCATGTATGTACATGTGGAGGCCAATTCAGTGTCAGGTGCATGGCTCTCCACCTTGTTTCTGAGTCAGGGTCTCTCCCTGAACCTGGAGGTCACAGGCTAGCTGGCCAGCAAGCCTAGCCCGGCCCCCACCTCTACGTGTCTAGTACTGGGATTTCAGGTGTGCAGTTGTACCCAGACCGTTCTGCAGGGCAGGAGGACTCAAACTCAGACCCTCATGCTTGTACCACATATGTTTTAGCTGACTAAGCCATATCTCCAGCTCAAGACAACATATGTTTAAAACTTTGTATTATCATTGCAACAGCATTCCCAAACGTGAGGTCACACTTTGTACCCTGAGAAGCCAAGTGGCCATTTGTCCTTGAAAAGCCAATTAACCCAGCCAAATTCAATTTTTAAAAAAAGTCACACCAGGACTGGTGGGACACACCTGATCCCAGCACTCAGTAGGCAGAAGCAGGCCAAGTTTGTGAGTTCAAGATCAGCCTGGGCTACATAGACAGACTGTCTTTAAAAAATAAAACAAAACAAAAGTCAGAAAAGGTGATCCAGTGCAGCCACAGTAGGGAGAGGGACACGGAAACGTTTCCATTATCAGGAGTCCTGTAGTGAGGTTAAAATACACACAGGAGCCAGAGATATGATATGCACAGCAGTCTCCTGTCACTAAGATTTGCCCCCCCCCCTTGCTGGCACTCTGTGGCCGGGGCTCCAGTCTCTCTGCAAGGTGGTAGATGTCAGCATTCTGCAATCTTTCTGGGGCCCATTGTTTCAATATAGACAGAGTGAGATTGAGGGAACACACCAACGGGTCTATGCCACACCACTTACAACACCAGCCCATTAGGACAAATCAGGGAGCAATCAATTTGCCATCCTTGCTAAATAACGGAAACTTGCTGGGCCCAAGTATGTTAGAGATCTGGAATGTGTACTGCGCACGGTGCATGCCTATGGTCACAGAATTTGGGGCAGGGGCTAAGGACCCATGAGTCTGAAGCCAGCCTGGACCACAAAATGAGACCCTGTTCTCAGCTCTTCCCCCTGAAAAGATGACTTCATGTTTTAGACTCTTTTTCCACTGATAACTCACTCATTAGCTACATGAAAGAACACTGATTCTGCCAAGTTCCCAGAAAGAGCTGACATAAACCGGGAAGATTCCCCCAGGGTCAGGTATCTGCTTCCCACGCGGCACCACAGTGAGATTCAGAGCCACGAAGACACTTGCTTTCCCAGCTGGGAACTCTGAGTCAGGGGACTGCAAAGGTGAAACTGAGCCCGCCAAGGCACACGTTCTCTGGGAGGACCCTGAGGCCCTCCTGGGTGCTGGGACCAGAGAGAGAGGCAGCCCAGGGCAGCCGGATGCTGACGGGAGGCTTTGTGCCTGGCGCCTGCTGCTTGAGGGTAGAGGGAGCTCATTCCAGCAAGCTGAGAGGGGCTTCTGGGGCTGCACGAGTCAGGTGTGCTGGGGTCGGAGGTCACAGAGCACCCCAGGGCCAGGCAAGGAGGGTGAGGCTAGGAGGGAGCTTGTGAGCAGGAACCATGTGTCCACACTGTCTACACTGAAGGAAGCAGCTGGGATCTTAGCCGTGGCTCTGGGAAGCCCGGATGGGATCTGAGGGGCGTTAGAGCCTCCTCTACTGTAAGAAACAGGGATCGAGAGAGTCATAACCAGGAGCCAATGCCGGGGACAGTGTGAGGACGGGGAGGGAGCCGGGCAAGGCTTTATCTGGGGGTCAGAATGTGGCCTCGGGAGGGCAGTCATTGGAAGCCGTAGAAATAAGCTGGGGGTAGAGGGCAGTGGGTCACTGACGCCCCTAAAAGCCGTTAGGGTCCAGCGCAGGGAGGACAACCAAGGGGACAAGGGACTCAATGATGGCACAGGTCTGAGTTTCATTCGGTTGAAAGCCTGCAGGAGTGTGTGTGCGCGTGCGTGCATGTGTGCGTGCGTTTGTGCTTGTGTATGCGCGGCGCGCGTGTGTGTGCGCGTGCATGCGTGCATGCGCTTCTCTGGCGTGAGAACCAAACTGGCCATCAGCTTCCCAGCGCCCTCCCATGGCTTGCTCAGCCAGCCGCTGAGGACCCCCTGCCCTGGGAGGGCGCCACCCACAGTGGGCCGCACCCTCCCACATCCATCACGCATCAAGAGAGGCCCCACAGGCTTGCTTACAGGCCAGTCTGAGGGAGTGTTTTATTCTCAGCAGAGGTGCCCTGAGTGACCCTAACTTGTATCAAAAACTAACTGGTACAACTGACACACTAGCACACTGCTCTCAAACTGGACCTGGACAGGGGTGGTGGTGCACACCTTTAATTCCAGCACAGGGCTCTCTTCAAGTTCGAGGCCGGCCTCATCTGTTTTATCCCTAATAGCTTGTTACTAACACAATATAAAGCACAGTATAAGTTTTAAAAGTCCCACAGTCTTTAATAGATCCAGTTTAAAAGTTCATTTCTTTCAAATGCCTGACATCTCTTTAAAAGTCCAAAGTCTCCTATGTGTGGACTCCTGAAAAATAAAAAATCAGTTACATGCTTCGTTATTTCCAAGAGGAGGAGGAGGAGTTAGATCAGATCGAAGCAAAAAGACAACATCCAGCCACACGAACATCCGAGTCTCCACGGGGCTGCTCCTCTGCTGAAAACAGCTGTGGGCGGGTTGCTACTCGCCATCCCAAGTCATAGGCGAAATAGAACCCCACGATGGCAGCCTGAGAGGGCCACGAGGCCTTGAGGGCGGAGCCTTCATGCGTGCAACCAGCACCATTGCAAAGGGTAGAGGGACATGTTTGGACATGGCTAAAGCGTTCATCGATGAACCCACGCCCCAGATCTGCTGCCTCTGCCATCCACAACACACACAGCGGCTCTTCCAGGTGGCTGGTGTCACACCTGCCACTGTTTCTGGTGGTTGCCCACAGTGCTGGCATGTCCAGAAGGCTGGGGTGTCCACTGCAACCGAGGCTGCCTCTCCTGACATCTTCGGGGACGGACTGCCCCTGCCACCTGGCACCCCTTCAGACCTGGAGTTTCCACCATCGCCAGTTACCGATGCTGGCCTCACACAGTCAAGCCGAGGCCACTCTCCATGACCCTTCATGCCACAACGTCACATAGCACACAGGAGACTCTTACACAGAACCCAAGTTCGCCTCCAGCTTGAGATGCAGCCTTGGCCTTCTCTGAACCACAGCTGTATGTGCTGAGCCCGAAGAAGCACTTTCCAGAAGCATTCGCCTCAGTGGTGCTGGCCTCTCATTATTAGCTCCAGCTGACCAGAAACCACAGACTCCTATTCAAATCGCGCACACAAAGGCCCCTTGGAGCCTTTGCTTCCCTCAAAGCCTCTCTAGCCAGGCCTCCGTCACCCACATTTCTCTCAACCCTCTTCCAAGCTCCCACAAAACGGTGTTGATCACTCAATGCCTTTCCGACTCAAAGTTCTATGCACACCCAACGTCCTCCCCGCAAGAGTATGGCCAGGTCTGCCACCATGATTCCCTGTGACCTGGTACCAATGTCCGTCTTAGTTTGGTTCCTGTTGCTGTGGTAACTTTCTGACCAAAAACAAGCTAGGCGAAGAAAGGGTTTGACTTACAGGGTATTCTCCACCATCAAGGGACGCCGAGCAGTGATCCCCGTGGCTCACTCAGTCTGCTTTCTTCCACAACCCAGGACACCTGCCCAGGGACACCGCCTCCAGGTGGCTGGACCCTCCCCCATCAGTCAGCAGTCAATAAAACGCCCATAGACCCACCCTCAGGCTAACCTGGCAGACACTTTCTCAATTGAGGGTCCCATCATCACAGTTTGTGTCAAATCTGGCCACAACCCTAACTGTCATCACAGTACGTTTTTTAACTAGTCCAAGCAAACTAAGGGGATGCCCCTGTCAGGTTGACAAAAATCTTGTTCTTTTTCAGTTTGTGCAAGGTGGCTCCTTGTGACTCTGCCCTGTTTAGGAGACCCACCTTTCCCTCCTGGGGACCTCATGGGAGTCTCTCCTGGTCTTCATGGGTCTCTTTACCACCTCCTTTATGTTCTTAAAGCTCTTTGTGTGAGGAATATATACCTTGTCCTTGGTACACAGTGGACACTGCATTCCTGCCTAAGATCCCTTACATTGGGAACATTTTATAGCTGCTACTAGATACAAGAGACATCTTTTTGCGCTCTCTCTCTCTCTCTCTCTCTCTCTCTCTCTCTCTCTCTCTCTCTCTCTCTCTCTCTCTCTCTCTCTCTCTCTCCTCCCTCCCTCTGTTCTTTTGAGACAGGGTTTCTCTGTAGCTTTGGAGCCTGTCCTGGAACTCGCGCTGTAGACCAGGCTGGTCTCGAACTTCGAGATCTGCCTGCCTCTGTCTCCCGAGTGCTGGGGTCAATGTTGAGTGACACCACTGCCTGGCATCCTTTTTTCTCTTATTAGATGGGGTCTGGATATGTAGCTGAGGCTGGTCTTGAACTGGAGACTCTTTAGAATGTGGGCCGGACCCCACAGCCAGGATCAGGCAGCCTTCTTGCGGCATGCCTTTGGTCGCGGAGCACCTTGACTTACGGGATACTGCAAAGGGTACACAGTAAGGACTAAAGCAGCAGGGTGTGGTGGTTTCCTTCAGAGAGCATGCGCAACAGATTACAGGGGCTTTGGTGTGAGGAACTCGCACCCCAAAGGCCACCTCTGTGTACCAATCAACAAATATGCGTCTGAACCTGGGTTTAAGGTTCAGTTCACAGAAACTGTTCCTCCCTGACGCCAGAGAGCCCAAAATTACATCCTGGGGTGACTCCCTCTTTGAATGTCCCACAGAACACCCAGCAACCCCCCTCCGCCATCATGTGTGTGAGGGTTTGCCGGCATGCATTTATGTATGTCTAGCACATGTGTGCTGTGTCTGCAAAGCTCAGAGAGGGATAAGATGCCCGGCAGTAGCCTTACGGACGGCTGTGAGCAATCACGGGTGATGGGAGCTGAACTCAGGTCCTCGGTAGAAGCCCCGGATTCTCTGAACTGCTGCCCACCCCACAGTCCCTCGTGCCCACTTCAACCGCAGCTGCCCTCCAGGTCTGAGGGATCCAGCTTTCCTCTCGAGCCACCTTGCTGAATCTTTGATTCTCCACACGGAGTTTGCTTCTATCTGGTGCTTTTCCAGCCCAAGGCCCCTCCGTAGTGGGAGGCCCTTTCACCACAGCAAACCCCATTCCGGAAGAGGATGGTGTACCACAGGCGAGCACGTTAGCTTCCTTTCCAGCCCACCCCACCGTTCCTGTTTATTTCATTAGGACAGAGCCCACCCCAGCCTCCTGTGTGTGTGTGTGTGTGTGTGTGTGTGTGTGTGTGTGTGTGGGTTATTCGTGTCACCAGTCAGCCTCAGTGCCACTGGAGGTGCAGCTCCAGAACTAAGCGTTGAGTTATTTTGGAAGCTTGCCAGCAGCCATCTCCTATGGTATATTCTAGGATGTCTGAACAAAGAAAGGCACATGGCTACGAGACCCAGGGGGAGCTAGTGAAGCAGTTGAGTAAGGCCCAGACAGACGTGCTTTTCTCCTCCTGGAGCATTCTGGGTAATCCTCTGACAAAGTCATGGATAAAGAAAAAGACCAAGCCAGCCTGACATGTGAGCTGACCCACAAGATCCACACAGACCATTTCTAACTGGGAGACAGTTAAGGGTTGAAAGTCTCTCTGTCTCTCTCTGTCTCTCTGTCTGTTCCAGACAGGGTCTCACATGGCCCAGGCTGGGCTCGAACTCTCACTGTACCTGAGGATGGCCTTGAACTCCCAACCCTTCTCCCTCTACCGCAACAGTGCCGGGGTTCCAGGTGTGCACTGTCCTGTCGCTCTGAGGATGGAACCTGGTGCTTGGTGCATGCTGGACGGTTAGCCTGCTGAGCAATGCCCTGTTTGGTACCAGCATTGATACTAAACTAATCTGAGGTCCCTGAGTTGGTAGTGGGTGGTATTGGCTGGCATTGGGTCTAGGGTGTTGGTGTGGATTGGCATGAGCATTGGATTCAGGGTTTTGGTGCTGGGTTGATATTGGTGTTGTGTTTTGCTCTTGGTGTTGACATTAGTATTTTTTTTTTTTGTTCAAGCTGTGCTTAGGGTGAGGAAATTTAGGGTCTCTATATTCACTTGCCGTCTTCGTGGGAGTAAGAAAGTCTAGGATGAAATTCTAGGGCGGATGAAATGTCAGCGGGTAAAGGCACTTGCCACCAAGCCTGAGTGAGGACAGGGCAGGCACCAGCTCAGGCACTTGACAGAAGGGTGGTACTGGCACCTCCTGCTCTGTGAGTGACTAAGTCAGCGGACTGTGATAGGCTTCCTCGAAATTTATAAAAACAGGAAGTGCCCCCTCCCTCAGAGTGAAGACCCAGATAGGCTTCTCTGAATCCCACAGGGGCTGGGGAGGCTCCCCCTGTCTGAATAGAAGCCTTATCACAACTCAGCCGCAAGTCTGATGGGTAGAGCTTCCGGCTGTCCTGATAAGAACTCTACCCCTGACCCGAAGCCACTGACTGCCACCCTGTGTTCCAGCAGGCAGTACCCTGAGGACACCACCCACTACATCATGAAACTCCCCAAACGAAGCTCAGAGACAACTGCCAGCCTCCTGGAGGGTAGCAGAGCAGGCCGAAGTGTATGCGTTCCTTTGTGGGGAGATGGTGTCCCTGGGAAGAGCTGGTGTCCCAGCTTCTGGTCTGCAGGTCCCTCCTCAGCCGGGTCTGTCTTGAGACCCTTGATTGACTGAATAAGACCCACTCCTCTCTGCTTTTCTCTCCCCGTGATTTTAATGTTTTTATTAGGATACGTTAATTGTCCCTAATCATGGTTCCATTCCATCGGTCCATGTGTATGTGATGCGTTTCTGTCACAGTCACATGACCCTTTGCTCACTCACTCTTGTCCTCTCCTCCCTGAGTAGCCCCTCGACTTTCTTTTATGCCGTTATGTGCATGCTATGCGCGGTTCTGAGAGCCCCATTAGGCTTGTGTATAGGAGCATGCGCGTCCACTGAGGAAAATATCCTGCCTCTCTCTAATGGCCACCAACTCTGGCTAATTCCCCAGGGAGAAGCTGGGCTGGTGAGTCCCCCACTCCACACAACAGGGTCTAGGTTTAAGTGAGAACCACAGGTGGGGAAACGCCTCCACAGCGACATCTAGAGTGCGGTTTGAGCTAAGCACCAGGCTAAGGCGCTCAGCGGTTGAGCGGCTCTTGGCCCACAAGATTTTTCTCTGAACTCTTTTTCTGTGCTTTAATAGTGAACGCTGCACGGCATACACGCTTAAGGACCAGCAGTAACTGCCAGTAATCAGAATTACTCTGAAATGAGAAGACGTTACAAACAAATCACCCACACAAGGTGGTTTCCAGGGGTGAAGTCCGTAAGTTGCCCTCTGATGTGTCTCCAGGGGTGAAGTTCACACGTTGCCCCCTGAAGAGCTCATCACTGAGATTTCCCCAAATGTGGGAAACTTAGCTACATAATTTGTGGTAGCTGGGCAGCATTCACACCCTCTCCTAATTTTTTTTTTTTTAAACCCAGCACCATAAAATTTTGCAGTAGGAGGGATTGTAGAGACAGCTCAGCAGTTAAGAGCACTTGCTGCTCTTGCTAGGGACCCAGCTTCAATTCCCAGCACCTCCATGATGGCTCATACCTATCCCTTCATTCCAGCCCCAGAGGGTCTGATGTCATCTTCTGGTCTCCCTGGGCAATGCATGAATTTGGGACATATACAAATGCACAGTCCAAACGCCACACAGGTAATAAAGAATAATAAAAATAAAAATTAATAATAATAATAATAATAATAATAATACTTCCACTAGAGCCACCAATGGCTAGGAGTGTACGCTGCTCTTGCAGAGGGCCCAAGTTCAGTTCCCAGCACCCAGTCCGGTGGCTCATCTCAGGGGATCTGACACTCTCTGGTTCCTGCAGGCACCTGCATGCACTTGGCATATGTAAAGAAAACCAGAAAAAAGGACAGGAATACTAAAAGAAAAGCCAGGGCCATACAATTTGAACAGCAGCAAAAGTGACAAAAAATATATTCCAAAATAGATATCAGATGTCCATTCTGGGATTCAGAAAGTTTCAGGTCCCACGCATCATATTTGTTTTGTTCTGTCCTTGGGTGGAGAGTGCCTCAGATGGGGTGTGACACAGGGGCACTGCTTTGCTGAGATCTGAACTGGGATCATCAATAAGCAGAAACAGGTATCAGGTTGTTTGCCAATCTCTTGGATCTTGCTTAAGTGAGTTCAGTTCCCAGGGGGCTCTGGATCCCCCCTCTCTTTCCCTCCTCCATTTCCCCCGGATGTCACTAAGTGTGACACTCAAATATAAATACTTGACACCCACATGTTGCCACATTGGCTGTTGGGAATTTTAGTCAGATGAGAAATGGGAAAGAACAAAACCCCCCTCCACCACCAGAGGGCGGTAAGACACCAGCAGTGAGTAGGCAGCTCCTTGGGAACTGGAGCCGGGGATCACCTAATTTAAGTCTGTCCTTCTTGGGAAAAGGGGGAGAAATGACAGACAGCTGGGGGAGTTAATGAGATCACACTGTTGGCCAGGGTCTATTGTCCTCAAAGGCTAACCTGTCCTCTATTGGGTGGCGGGAACCAGGAAATCCTTCTTATTAGGGGTGCTCTGACAGTAATACATGGTGTAATTCCAGCACGGGGTAGGTGGAGAGGACAAGTGGACCCACAGTGCTTGCTGGCCAGCCAACCTAGCCTGCTCAGTGAGTACACCGGGCCAAAGAGGCCTTGCCTCAAAAATTCAAAGCAGATGGCACCTGAAGTATGACACCCGAGGTTGTTCCCACGTCCCCACAGGCACCTGTGTGCGCCTGTGTGCACATGCATGTGCAAACACCCCCCCCACACGCACACACAGACACAGACACACATACACACACACACAGACACACAGACACAGACACACATACAGACACAGACACAGACACCCCCCCCACACACAGACACACACACACAGACACACACACACACACACACACACACACACACACACACACACACACACACACACACACACACACAGGATTTGTAGGAAGTTTCCTGCCAGGACAAAATGACCAATGTTCTAGGGAAAGCATAATTTACTAAAACAGATTTAAGAAGACGGGAAATGTATAAATAAAGCTGCTGTTGGGAAAACTGAAACAGAAGTAAAAATCCTTGTCAAGATAATCCAGGAACCCAGAACATTCACAGTGACAGAACAGATTATTCCAATGTGTTCAGGCTGGGAGGGGAGGAGCTTCCCAGTCACTGCCACAGGATTGGACTCAGGGTCTGTGCATGTGCACCTGTGTGCAGTTCCAGAGGAGGCCAGAAGAGGGCAGGAGGTCCCCGGGAGCTAGAGTTACAAGAGCAGCCACTGCTGAGCCATCTCTCCAGCCCCTCAGGTCTGAAATTCTCCCGCAAACTAGTGATTCTTGTGACGAAACAGATTGCACAAAACAACAGCTTTTTGCCAGGGCTATTTCCCCAGTTTTAATCATGTCAGACAGTAGTTATCTTCACATTAATGATGGACCAGTTATCGATTCTAGCTGGCCTTGCACCCATGGGTCTTTCCACTTTCTGGTGAGTTGCGCCCTGAGCTTCCTGTCTCGTGGTCAACTCTGACTCACGTTCCTTCCTATGCCTTCAAGGGGATGCATTCAGGGAGGGAAACTTAGCCCCCGTGCACTCCATACGGGCCCGGGGTAGGCAGGCAGCTGGATTGTTTGCGTGCTGGGCTGCATTAGATTCAGGTGTGGTGAGGAGCTGCAGTCCTAGCACGTGGCGGAGGCAGAGGCAGGAGGGCATCAGAATCAGCCTCACAGTGAGTGGGAGGCCAGCCTGGGCTACTGATGACCGGTTCGAGCCCCAGGAACCACGTGATGGGAGCAGAGAACTGGCTCCTGAGAGCTGTCCTTTGTACCATGGCATGTGTGACAAACATGAGCGCACACACAAACGCAAAAGGAATGGTAACTTTAAGCAGGGTGGTGATGGTGCATGTCGTTAGTCTCTGCACTCCAGAGGCGGAGGCGGGTGGATCTCTGTGAGTTCGAGGCCAGCCTGGTCTATGGAATGTTTCAGGGCGCCAGCCTACACAAAGACAACGTGTTTTGAAAAAGGAAATATTGTTCCTAAAACAAACGAGATTATTGTCTCTGTAGGTCTGACTTTAACACATTTCTCTACATGTGGAACTACTACAGGTGCCATGAGTTAGACATCTAGTCATCATGACACGGGAAAGGAAAAGAGGAAAACAAAGTGAAAAAGCTTTCAACTGTTTCCAGGCTTCAGGGACGCTTTCCTCATACTCCTCAGTGACACAGCATCCTTCCGAGATCTCTGTTAACTACACACTTGGCCCTTGTTTCTTTCCTTCCTACATGATTTCCCCCACAGACGGCCCACAGAACGACCAGGGTCCAGGAGTGCACACAGCTGTGTAAGCATCAGGGTCCAGGAGTGCACACAGCTGTCTAAGCATCAGGGCTACAGGAGTCCACACAGCTGTCTAAGCATCAGGCCCCAGGCACACGCTGTCTCTAGCCCCGGAGTGCACACAGCTGTCTAAGCATCAGGGTCCAGGAGCCCACAGAGCTGTCTAAGCATCAGGGCCCCGGAGTGCACACAGCTGTGTAAACATCAGGGTCCAGGAGTGCACACAGCTGTCTAAGCATCAGGGCCCCGGAGTGCACACAGCTGTCTAAGCATCAGGGTCCAGGAGTGCACACAGCTGTGTAAACATCAGGGTCCAGGAGCGCACACAGCTGTCTAAGCATCAGGATCCAGGAGTGCACACAGCTGTCTAAGCATCAGGGTCCAGGAGTGCACACAGCTGTGTAAACATCAGGGTCCAGGAGTGCACACAGCTGTCTAAGCATCAGGGTCCAGGAGTGCACACAGCTGTGTAAACATCAGGGTCCAGGAGTGCACACAGCTGTGTAAACATCAGGGTCCAGGAGTGCACACAGCTGTCTAAGCATCAGTGTCTACAGGAGTGCACACAGCTGTGTAAGCATCAGGGTCTACAGGAATGCACACAGCTGTCTAAGCATCAGGGTCTACAGGAGTGCACACAGCTGTCTAAGCATCAGGGTCCAGGAGTGCACACAGCTGTCTAAGCATCAGGGTCCAGGAGTGCACACAGCTGTCTAAGCATCAGGATCCAGGAGTGCACACAGCTGTCTAAGCATCAGTGTCTATAGGAGTGCACACAGCTGTCTAAGCATCAGGGTCCAGGAGTGCACACAGCTGTCTAAGCATCAGGGTCCAGGAGTGCACACAGCTGTGTAAGCATCAGGGTCCAGGAGTGCACACAGCTGTCTAAGCATCAGGGTCCAGGAGTGCACACAGCTGTCTAAGCATCAGGGTCCAGGAGTGCACACAGCTGTCTAAGCATCAGGGTCCAGGAGTGCACACAGCTGTCTAAGCATCAGGGTCCAGGAGTGCACACAGCTGTCTAAGCATCAGGGTCCAGGAGTGCACACAGCTGTGTAAACATCAGGGTCCAGGAGTGCACACAGCTGTCTAAGCATCAGGGTCCAGGAGTGCACACAGCTGTCTAAGCATCAGGGTCCAGGAGTGCACACAGCTGTGTAAACATCAGGGTCCAGGAGTGCACACAGCTGTGTAAACATCAGGGTCCAGGAGTGCACACAGCTGTCTAAGCATCAGTGTCTACAGGAGTGCACACAGCTGTGTAAGCATCAGGGTCTACAGGAATGCACACAGCTGTCTAAGCATCAGGGTCTCAGGAGTGCACACAGCTGTCTAAGCATCAGGGTCCAGGAGTGCACACAGCTGTCTAAGCATCAGGGTCCAGGAGTGCACACAGCTGTGTAAGCATCAGGGTCCAGGAGTGCACACAGCTGTCTAAGCATCAGGGTCCAGGAGTGCACACAGCTGTCTAAGCATCAGGGTCCAGGAGTGCACACAGCTGTCTAAGCATCAGGGTCCAGGAGTGCACACAGCTGTCTAAGCATCAGGGTCCAGGAGTGCACACAGCTGTGTAAACATCAGGGTCCAGGAGTGCACACAGCTGTGTAAGCATCAGGGTCTACAGGAGTGCACACAGCTGTCTAAGCATCAGTGTCTACAGGAGTGCACACAGCTGTCTAAGCATCAGGGTCCAGGAGTGCACACAGCTGTCTAAGCATCAGGGTCCAGGAGTGCACACAGCTGTCTAAGCATCAGGGTCCAGGAGTGCACACAGCTGTCTAAGCATCAGGGTCCAGGAGTGCACACAGCTGTCTAAGCATCAGGGTCCAGGAGTGCACACAGCTGTGTAAACATCAGGGTCCAGGAGTGCACACAGCTGTCTAAGCATCAGGGTCTACAGGAGTGCACACAGCTGTCTAAGCATCAGGGTCCAGGAGTGCACACAGCTGTGTAAACATCAGGGTCCAGGAGCCCACACAGCTGTCTAAGCATCAGGGTCCAGGAGTGCACACAGCTGTCTAAGCATCAGGGTCCAGGAGTGCACACAGCTGTGTAAACATCAGGGTCCAGGAGTGCACACAGCTGTCTAAGCATCAGGGTCTACAGGAGTGCACACAGCTGCCTAAGCATCAGGGTCCAGGAGTGCACACAGCTGTCTAAGCATCAGGGTCCAGGAGTGCACACAGCTGTCTAAGCATCAGGATCCAGGAGTGCACACAGCTGTGTAAACATCAGGGTCCAGGAGTGCACACAGCTGTCTAAGCATCAGGGTCCAGGAGTGCACACAGCTGTCTAAGCATCAGGGTCCAGGAGTGCACACAGCTGTCTAAGCATCAGGGTCCAGGAGTGCACACAGCTGTGTAAACATCATGGTCCAGGAGTGCACACAGCTGTCTAAGCATCAGGGTCTACAGGAGTGCACACAGCTGTGTAAACATCAGGGTCCAGGAGTGCACACAGCTGTCTAAGCATCAGGGTCCAGGAGTGCACACAGCTGTCTAAGCATCAGGGTCCAGGAGTGCACACAGCTGTGTAAACATCAGGGTCCAGGAGTGCACACAGCTGTCTAAGCATCAGGGTCCAGGAGTGCACACAGCTGTCTAAGCATCAGGATCCAGGAGTGCACACAGTTGTCTAAGCCTGGTGCTGCACACCTGTAACCCAAGAATTCAGGAGGCTAAGTCGAGACGGCTGTGAGTCTGGGGCCAACCTGGGCTACTTAGCAAGATTCTTCTCCTCCTTCGTCTTCTCCTTCCTTCTCCTCCTGCTTTCCCTCTTCCTCCTCCTCTTTCTCTTCTTTTTTAAAGCAGGAGGCAGGGATGGAGAGATGGCTCAGAAATTAAAAGCATTTGTTGCTCTTGCCAAGAGCCCACCTAGAAGAGCTCACAGCTTCCTATAATTCCAGCTCCTGGGGACTCAACATCCTTATGTGGTCTCTGTGGGCACTTATATACACATGACATACACACAGAGGCATTTACACATGCACATAAATTAAAAACAAACCTTTTAATAAAAGGTACATCCTATTTAATATTTAAATGGGTTCCACCTTGAAAATTAGAAATGTAAATTCTCAGGCCATAATCAAATCAAAATCAATTATTAAGATTTTTAAAATTTAGAGTGTGTGTGAGGTTATTAGAAAAATGTGTGCAAAAGCCCATGGGGTTCAGAAGAGGGCAGGGATCCCATGCAGCTGTAGTTCAGGGGGGTGTAAGCTGCTATGTGGGTGTTGGCAACGAACCCTGGTCCTCTGCAAGAGCAGTAAGCATCCTTAGCCACTGAATCATCTCTCCAGCCCGTCATTATCTAAGAACAGTTAGTACACCATCTACTCTCCTATCAAGACTTATTTATGTGAGACAGGGTCCTCTGGCTGGCTCTTTAAGATGGTGGAGATGGTCATGGGGATTCTGCCCAGATGGAGCAAGAAGGAAGAGAGGCTGCAGGCATCTTCTGGTACCAGCCAGGATGCCAACCTCTATACAGAAGGAGCAGGAACCATGACTCACCGGTGACACATCAGAGGCTGAGTCCTAAACCTGGGACACATCAGAGGCTGAGTCCAAACCTGGGTGCAGCACAGTTGGCCATGGGGAGGTAGGGTGGGGTAGCAGAGCCATCCTGTAGCTGCTGCATTTAGGAGAAAGGTGTGGCTGGAAACAACTTAGGTGGTAGAGGGGAACAGAGAAGGAAAGGTCAGGCTTGAAGGTCAAGTGTCCCAGCTGGATGGTGAAAGGACCCTGCCTGGCCTGGGGGTCAGTCTGCTGTCCATCCAGATGAAAAGCTGGTGCTTAGCCCTGAGACCCTCCCACACACCACTTCCTGCAGACCTGGGGAGCTTAGAACCGTAAGGCAAGAGCTAGGGCAGTGCCGGGGTAACGCCGCTTCCGCAGACACACTCTGGGCTTGGAAAGAGGCCTGGCTCTCCTGCAGGGAGGTCACAGTTCCCGCTGAGCGGAACTCAGTCCCACAATGCCTCCATCTAAGTGGCATTTGCTTTCTTCCATTGTGGGTCTGGGAATTGAGCTCAGTCTCCCTTTGCTGGTTAAGTCCCTGACAGATTTACACTGCAGCCCTGAAGTGGCAGCTGCTTTTTAAAATAATGATTGATGTCCCCAAGTTCACTTTTAATCTACTTTAAATTCTAGGGGTGTACTGTGCACGTGTGTGTGTGTGTGTGTGTGTGTGTACATGTGTGTGTAGTCATGATGGAATTGAAACCCAGGGCCTTATGTATACGCTAGGCAAATACTCTACTACTGAGATACATCCCCAGCACTCTCACCCGCGTGCGGACACACACACACACACACACACACACACACACACACACACGCACACGCACGCACACGCACACACACACAGGCTAGAGGGGACGGACTGATCTTCCTGTTCTCACCTCCCTAGTGCTGGGATTCCAGGTGTGCATGAGAGGCCACGCCCAAAGTGCAGGGCATCTTTTATAGTGTCTTGTTGCACCAGATCTGCAAGTGGTTACCTTCATCCTCCAGCAGAAGAACCACTCCCTCTGCTCCAGTTCTGCTCAGCCTCCAGGTCATAGGACCTGTCTGGCTCCACGTGCTACATCGGGGCTCCTTGGGACACCAGCTGTAAGGTGTCCCTTGCATGGCAGGCTGCTTCCAGGCACCCCAGATGGGGACTTTGTGCCATCTTGGAACTGTTTGAGAATGGTATGCAACTGCCTGACAGTTTTTATAACGTCGTCTCCGTCACACCCACAGAATCCCATCCCACGAGACTTCCCAGTGAAGACTGGGCCGTGGGCAGACAGGGAGGAGCACAGGCTCCCCACAAGGATGGCCAGACTCGAGTCTTCTCTTGGAAATTATTTGCTGCCCCCTCCCAATCAAAACCCAAAGCAACACGATAGCTTCTGAAGCATGTCAGGGTGTGCTGACCGTGGACTGGCAGGAGAGGCGGGAGAGCGGTGATGCCTTCCGGTGGCAACCATGACGCTGCAGCAGCTGGAAACCTCCACTCTCCTCGATGCCAACTGCCTTTCAAGCTGAGACTTTGGGACGTGGTGTGGCCTTTGGTAATCGGAGAAAGAATGTAAAGCCGTCCTGGTTAACCACTCGGACTACTTCCCAAACCAGTGTGACGTCAGTCCCTGGGTAATAACACCCACCTGCAGCCTGATTTACTTTTTGTTGGTTGTGAGCCTAGCCTTTAAAGATTGAGCCATCTCTCCAACCCTGACATACTCTTTAAGGACGATTTATTCGTTTATATTTTATGTGCTTATATTTATTTTACGTATGTGTGTTTGCCTGCATGTATGTTTTTGTACCATGAACATGCCCACCTGTGGGAGGCGCAACAGGACATCAGATGCCCTGGAACTGGACTTAGAGATGGCTGTGAGCTGCCCTATGGGAGCTGGGGACCAAACCCAGGTTCTCTGTAAGAGCTGCAGAACTTCTAACCACTGAGCTGTATCTAGCCTGTTACAGTCCTAACTTTGGCATCGTGCCAAGCATGCCTGTGAGCGCCCACTGAGTCCAGAAGAAGATTCCTCTGGAGCTGGAGTTACAGGAAGGGGTGAGCCATCCAGCGGTGCAGGGAACTGAACTCAGGCCCTTGGGAACAGTAATCAATGTTCTTAACCACTGAGCCATCTCTTCAGACCTTTTGATGTTTATCTCAAGGCAGAATCTCCCTGTCGCCCAGGCTGGCCTTGAACATTTGGACTGGACATCTAAAGGGTTAAAATAAAGTGAAGGTGAGCAGATAGAAAGTGGCCTGGGCTGCCCTGGAGAGCAGAAGAACTGACCCGGTCTGAAAGCCCAGTTCCCAGGCTGTAACACACAGCCCCAACAGTTCCAAGCGTAGGGTGAGCATCTGACACTCATGGAGCCAGGTGTGCTGGTGGTGCACATCTTTAATCCCAGCACTTGGGAGGCAGATGCAGGGGGATCTCTGTGAGTTCAAGGCCAGCCTGGTCTACAAAGGGAGTTCCAGGACAGCCAGGGCTACACAGTGAAACCCTGTCTTAAAAAGCCAGAATAAACAAACGAACAAATAAATGAACAAATGAATGAACGAACGAACGAATGAATGAATAAATAAATGAAATTCCCACTGGGCTTGTGGCCAGGACTTCAGACAGGTATGAACTGCTCTGTCCCTCGGTGCCTGGGCACTAGCTGGGCTGCAACCCAAACCCAATAAAAGGGAGGTCGTGAGTGGAGCGCCAGAGTTCACGTCCCTCCGCTTCCTGACTGCGCGCTGTGAGGTCAGAGTTCACGTCCCTCTGCTTCCTGACTGCGCGCTGTGTGAGCAGCTGACACCTCCACAACTTCTCTACGATCCACTGAACGTTCACCACTGAACCTTCACACCGTCCATCAGCTAAAATAACCCTTTTCTGTTTCTGACGTTGCAGTGGCCGGGCATTTTGTCACAGCAGTAGGAAGATTAGTTAATGAGTGTGCTCAAACCCAGAGCAGCACGGTGAAGGCTGAAGGAGCTGAAATTTTAACAGAAACTTCTGTTTGGACCCCAGGCTAACCTCTAAATGACACAGGCATGGGCTACACCCAAAGGGGCAGGGGAGGGACGGTAACAGCTTAAGTGACATAGGAACCTTTGGCAGAAACGACAAGACGAGGCTTGTATGGATCTGCTCAGAGACTGCCAGGGAACTGTAAGAAGGTAGAGTCCTGCAACATCAAAGCATCAAACATTATTTGACACACAAAGAACCCGGAAAGTGGAGCCACTATCAAGGGAAAAGAAAATGGATGGCTACCAACAGCAGCTGCCTGGGTACAGGACAAAGGCCTTAGAGTGGCGTTTCAGGGGAAGGGTGAGGAAAAGATGGCCATGAACAGAAAGGCCCAGGCTTTTAACAGAAAACAGAAATTACGAAAAGGAATGGAAATGTTAAAACTAGAAAATTCAGTATCTAAAACATAACAGAAATGAGAACAACACGGGAAAAACAAAACAAAACAAAACAACAACAGTGGGATGAAAATGAAAGCATTCCACTTGAAAAGCATATTAGAAGTACCAAAAAACTATCAAACACAATCTTAGCACTCTCTGGGGTAACAGAAAGATCTAGATGGCCTTGCTACTGGAGTTGCAGAAATAGGGAGAAAGGTGAGTTACTGCTTACTGGTTGCTTCCCCTGGCCCCTCTCAGCCTGCTTATAAAAAGCCAGGACCACCGGCCCAGGGATGGCACCACAACGGGCTGGGCCCTCCCCCATCAATCACTGATTAAGAAAATGCTCTACAGCTGGATCTTCCAGAGACTTAGTTAGGGTTTCCGTTGCTGCAAAGAGACCATGACCACAGCAACTCTTACAGAGTATAACATTTAATTGGGTGGCTTACATTTCCAGAGGTTTAGTCCATTATTATTACCGTGCAACATGGTGGCATGCGGCAGGCACGGTGCTGGAGAAGGAGCTGAGTGTCCTGCCTCTCGCCTTGTAGGCAGCAGGCAGTGGTCTCCGTTACTGGGTTTGGCTGGAGCATAGAAGACCTCGGAGCCCACCCCCACGGTGGCACACCTCCCCCAGCCAGGCCACACCTCCCCTTAGCGCCACTCCGTTTGGGGGCCATTTCTTTCATGTAAGCACAGGGCCGTTTCCTCACCTGAGGTTCCTTCCTCTCGGATGACTCTAGCTTATGCCAATTTGACATAAAAGTAGCCAAGAGACTCCCCAAACTGTGAGAGACATAACTTTCCGCAACTCAGTGGAGCACAGGAAGACAGGCCAGCTCTCTGTGTCATGCTCTGCTCGCCAGCTCTATCGATACAGAATGACAGCAGGAAATGAACCTTGGCCAGCAAGGTGGCTCAGTAGGTGAAGGCACTTGCCTGCCACTGTAACCAGAGTTTCTTCCCAGCCTGGTCCTGCAGCTGAGTAGCCCCAAATAAACACACAAATTTATAAACTGTTGGCCGATGGCTAGGGCTCCTTACTGGCTAACTCTCTTAATTATTAACCCACAACTACTAACCTATGTATTTCTACGTGGCCTTATCTTACCAGAGAATACCTGGTGTATCCTGCATTCCTGGTCTCTACAAGGTGTCTGTCCTCGGCTTCTCTCTGCCTCCTCTCCCTAGTCTTCTCCTCGTCTGGTAGCCCTGCCTAGCCCTCTTGCCAGGCCAATCAGTGTTTTATTCATCAACCGATAAGAGAAGCATATATACGGAAGGACATCCGCCATCTTGCCACCCAACGACACAAGTCCAAGGGTCTGAATTCAGTCCTGAGAACCCATGTCAAGGTGGAGGGACAGAACTCACTCTGCAGAGTTGCCCTGTGACCTCCACACATGGGCCACGGCACATACCCATGCACACACACACGCACACACACTAACAACACATAAAAAGAACTAAAAACAAATAACGGTATAGGTAAATTAAGGTACAAAAAAGCATTCCAGTGAGCCAAGAGAATGGGGGAGGAGGGATGATGGAGGAGTAAAAAGGGTGGGAAAGGGGCAACACATCACAAAATAGGAGGCTTAAATGCAAACTTAACAATAACGCTTACATGGTTCAAATGCACTGATCAAAACATGGAGATTACCAGACTGGATTAAAAACACACAACCCAACTACATGCTGCATTTAAAGAAAGCTGAGTTCAGAACCAGAGCCAAAGGGGAAAGTGGGCATTTCTTAAGGATTGATCTGTCAAAGACATTCCAACTCTGTATATACTTAAAACAAAAAGCCAGAGGCTTAACCTGCATAAGCAAATCTGGATGACAGCTGGATGAGCCCACAGCTGCCCTGAAGATGTCAGCACTTCCTCTCATGAGCCTGATAAAGCAAGTACAGGAGACAGGCAAGAGGACTCGAGCAGAACGGATTTGTTTGTTTTGGGATTTTTTTGAGACAGGGTCCTGCCTGTCCTGGAACTCTCTGTAGATCAGGCCGGCCTTGAACTCAGATCCACCTGCTTCTGAGGTGTGAGGTGCTGTGGGTGGGTCCTTCTAAGGCCTCCTTGGTTTGAAGATGGGCTCTTCCCCAGTGTGCTCTCACAGCTGTCCCTTTGTGTCTCCCGGCAAGGAGGCCATCCATCAGAGCTCAGGGTCCACCTTCGAGGCCTCACTTTGGCTTAATCATCTTTCAAAAACTCGGTCTCCAAACTCAGTCTTGTTCGGGGAATCTGGGTTTTAGGGTTGTTACATACACATTTCAGGGAACATATCTCAGCCCACCCCTTCCATTCCATCGAGTCACAGACAGGAAATAGTAAGAATCACAAAACGGGGCTAGAGAGAGAGAGGGCTCAGTGGGTGCCATGCAAACAGGCAGACCTGGGTGTGAATCTCCAGCACCCATGGAGAAGCCAAGCATGGTGGCACACACAATTCCAGGGTCGGGGGCAGGGAGGACAAGCCGGAGTACAGCGGCCACATCTTCTCACCAAACCAATGAGCTCCAGGTCCGGGAAGAGACTGTTGTGGAAATGAGGCGCAGAGGAACTACGGAATATGCCCGACATGGGCCTTTGTCCCCCATGTGCAAGCAAACACAGGGGCACACACACTTATGAATGTGTACACATATTACACACACACTAATCACCAAAGGAAGTCATGCAGGTCCTCGGCTCTCCTCAGAGTGTTACTTGTGGTTTTTTTTTTTCCGTTTAGCGCCTCGGCTGGCTCTCAGTCTCCTTTAATACCAATAATAGGACAATGCACCGGTGAAGCTGTACCGGCACCACTGAGGTGACATTTGAGTCACTGGGTAATGGGATGAATCCAATCAATAACTGGAGCGGATGTTTACTGTACGTCACCCTTCCTGTTCCCATCACGCGGGGCGGGTGTGTGACGCATCGATGCTGGATGATGCCCAGATGTGCGCTGTGCCATCCCTTTGGCAGCTCACTGTTCTTTGTGAGGTGGCCTTCTGGGTCTCGAGGACGGCTGTGGATGCCCTTCCTAAAGAAGCAGTGCCCCAGACGGAAGCACCAGCCTGCACACTGCCCGGAGCACACTCCAGCATGCTGGGGGCTTGCACTGGATGGCGTAACCTCAGCGCGTGAACTGGGCTCTGTGGAATAGAGCTGGGGGGACCACGGCCACCTGCTCCCGCGTGTCTCTGCTCCCCATGTGATGGACAGAGCCACATGTTCCCTCTTTCTGGGAACCCTGCAGTGGAGCAGCCCCTGAGCCCAGGGCCTACCTTTAAAAGGGACCAGTGCACACACCTTCCACCTTCCAATACAGTCAAGGTCATGTCAAAGGCAGCCAAATGACCAACAGTCCTGCCTGGTCTGAGCTGGCATCTGTCACTTGAGAAGCAGAAATGTCATCACAGCCCTCACCTCAATCCTAGGCACTGGAGGCCTGTGCTAGTCTGTTCTGTCTTCCAGAACAGCACCACAGCCTGAGGGAACTTACACACAGACAAGCCTTCCCTGTCTTGGAGGCTGCATGACCATGTCCCAAGTGCCAGTAGATGCAGTCCTAGAGAGGGCTCAGCTCTGCTCTGGGGACAATGGACTCCTTCTCTATGATTTTACATGCACAGAATTCTCACCCCTCTCTCTAAAACAGGGGCGCCAATCACACTCTAAGAGCCTTCTCACAGTTTCTCCCGTGGCCCCATCACCCTGGGGATTAGAGCTTCAATAGACATGCGTGCAGGCTGTGCTCAGGGCCTTGGGCCTTCTGCATGTGATGCCAAGACTTGCTCAGCTTAGAGAGAAAACGTGAACGTGGCCTAAGACTCCTGCTTCACTCACACAGGGTGGCGGGGACATGGCATTCTGACTGCACTGGAGAAGGCAGGCTGGGCCCCAAGGCTTGACTGTGCAGTTGGGTGTCCTCTGAGGACGCCCTTGTCAGCTCAGTTCCCTCATGTCTGTGCTGGCCTCGCATGCTTGTGTGCTATCTCAGTAGATGCTGTGGGGAGGGGAGGGATGGGAGGGAGGGTACCAGGGAGAGGAACCACAAGAACAAAGTACAGTGATACAGTGTATGGAGATGCCATGATGAAACACTGTTTTATTAATCTAAATGATTCATTAAAAAATTATAAAGAGATGTATGGGGCTGGAGAGATGGCCCAGGGGTTAAGAGCACTTGCTGCTCTTGCAGAGGACCTGGGTTCAGTTCCCAGCACCCATAAGACAGCTCACAACCATCTGTAATTCCAGTCCCGGGGGCAGGTAATGACCTCTTCCGGCCTCGACAGGCACCGGCAGACACATGGCACACAGACAAACAGACACAGACACACAACCCTCCTACCGGAAGCCAGGGTGGATCCACAGGCTTCGTAAGTTGTGCTTCTGAATGGTACAATGGTGGCTGTCACCCAGCTGAACTGTTTGAACGTCAATGTGAACATACTTCTGGGGCATGCTAACCTAAGGCTGCTCCCTAAAAAAGACCAGAGCACAGAACAGCAGAACACATTTCTCCTGGGGCTCGCCCGGGAGATCAGGGAATCTTCTATCTGCGGAAACCACTGTGTAGGAAAGAGGGAAAAATTCTGTACAGTTGGTTCTTTTGTGCTGCCATCTTGTAAATGACTTTTTAGTATAGTTTAAGGCATCTGCGTCAGTTACTTCTGGGTGGCTGTGACCAGACATCTGTCAGTAAGGGGAAGGGTTTGTTTTGATTATGCTTTAGGGAGGATTCAGTACATCACAGTGGGAGGCACAGCAGCTCAGTTCACAGCTCTGAGGGAGCAGAGACAGGAAGGCCAGCCACGCATGTCCTGCATTCAGTTAACCCAGCACCCTGGGGAACAGGTCATCCAGCTCCCTCTTATGAGCTGGCCCTGGCTGCTGTGACAAAGCTCTGTGGACTTGGTGGGTGAAGCAGCAGAGATGATTTCCCAAAGCTCTAGAGTCTGGAAGGCCAAGGCCAAGGTGTTAGCGTGTCCCTTCCATTGTGGCACCTGGACTCTGGGCTCTGAAAAGTTCAGGGATGGGAGACTGTTGGACAGGGGAGGAGGCTGGTCTAAAGGTGGGACTGACCTTCCCTTTAAGACAGGGGACCCTGTTGGGGACTGACTTGGACCCCCAGCACACCAGAATGTGACTGCATTGAGGAGATGGGTGCTTAAGTTAAAACTGAGGTCATTACAGTGGGTGGTGCTACTCTAGGCTGACGGGTGGCTATAGAGGGACCAGGGAGTTGGGAGGATGACTCGATGAAGCGAGCATGAGGGCCAGTTTGATTACCCAGAATGCACGTAGAAAAGCTGAGCGTGGGGGCATGTGTTTCTAACCCCAGCATGGGGAGGTGGACCCGGCTGACCTCTAGGGTTCACTGGCCATCTAACCTAGCCAAGTTAGTGAGCCCCAGGCCAGTGAGAGACGGTCTCAGAAAACAACACGGATGGTTCCCGAGGAATGACACCAGAGGCTGGCCACTGGTCTCCATGTGTGTGCACATACACGGGAGAGAAAAGAATAGGGACAAGCAGAGGGGACAATCATCGCACACACCAGGAAGCAAGTGCCACCTGCCATCAGCAGAAACCGGCCCTGCAATAGGTTGGTCGCATCAGTCTCGAGGCTCCTCCCTCCAGTGAGGCTTTGGTATGGCAGCCCTGAAGATCAGGGCATCGCCTGGAACCAGCACTGACCTGAGGGCTTGCCTGGACCAAGAGAATGCAGTGACTCTCTGAGTCTTAGACTCAGAAGTTCTGATTTTGTCCTTAGTGTGCCTCAAGACGACCTGTGAATCCTCCAGGTTAAACTGCTGGGGATAAGATATAAAGGGAGGCTAGCCTGAGCTAGCCTCCTAGTGGGCAGTGAGGCCAGCAACAGGCTTCCAACAGTCTGGTTGATGCCAGAATTGTGAATTTACAGAGTTACAAAGGCTACTATCTGAAGCCACACTTTGGGGATGTCTTAGCCACTGTTGTATTGCTGTGAGGAGACACTAGGACCATGAAAGGAAGCATTTAATTGGGGTTTAGAGTCCATGATCATCATGGCGGGGAGCATGGGGGCAGGCAGGAAGGCAGGTGTGGTGCCGGAGCAGTGCTGAGAGCTCACATATGGTCTCTTCGTGGGTGTGGGTGTGTGTGAGCCTGGCATAGACTTTTGAAACCTGAAAGCAGCCGCCTTCCTCCACTTCAACAAGGCCACATTTCCCGGTCCTTCCTAAACTAGCTGGGGACTAAACGTCCAAGTATATGATGAGCCCATGGGGCCATTCTCACTCAAACCGCCACAGGGGTTGACAGATAACCAGGCAGAGCCTCAGTTGAAAGGACACACACAGAACCCAAGCACTGAGCTAAAGGGCTAAAGGACCAGGCATTCACAGCGCTTCCACGCTTGCCGTGTGCAGAGAGATAAGGAGCATCTGTGTGGATCACAACCCCAGTGAGCAAAACACATCAGCAAACATGACCTGCGCTGTGACTACGACAACTTCAGATGGAAGGAAAGAGGGTGGGAGTACAGGGGCAGGAGATGCCAACTTGCCAATTTAAGTAAGTTTGCCCATTAAGATGTAGACTCAGGGCTGCAGAGATGCTCATGCTGTGTGGGTAAAGAACTCACAAGACAAGCACGAGGTCCTCAGTTCTCAGTCCATTAAAAAAGCTGGTGCCGCTGCCGCTCGGCTCACCACTGGGAGGTGATGCGGGCAGGAGGATCCCGGGAGCTTGCTGGCCAGTCAGTCCAGCTGGCTGCTGAGCTCCTCAGAAATAAGGTGAAGAGCTGTCGAGGAAGAAACCTGACGTTGACCCCTGACCTCTCCATAACATTTTCGGCAGAGGGAATAACCAGTAACCAGTTACCCTCGGTACAGACTTACAATGACTTAGTTGTGATAATTACAGGTCTCTCGGTGTGCCAGTAGTCTATGATCTTGCTTTGTTTTGTGACAAGGTCTTGCTTTGCAGTTCAGGCTGGACCACTCTGCCACTCTGCCAAATGTTAGGATTGCAGGCCTGCACCTCCACACCCAGATCTCTCTGTTTTAAGAAAGACCTTTGCAGCTAGCTAAAGATATGCCGTTTCTTGAGGTCCCAGCACGGATCTGAAGGCACAAGTCTTGTGGTGCAGTTCGGACTCTCCCTGGGGAATGCAACCAAGCATCTGCTCCCATCAACCGCAGACCAAAGCTGCAGTACCACGCAGGTTAACCCTGGCAAACCAATGGATTTGTTGAGCTGACAGAGCATGAGTGAGGGGTGGCCAACAGGAGCTTGGATCACCCCAAAGCACCTGCGTCAGTGGAAAGGCTCACCCCTTTATAGATGGAGTCCTCCCTTCAGCTGACTGCCTGCATGAACTCTAGGTACTTCTGAGTACAGCAGTCAGCTGGCGGGGTGGGAGGTGGGGCAGACAGGAGGAGGTGCTGGGACCTCAGGTAAGGTCTGCTGACCTTTCCTAACCCACCCCCTTTCTGTGAGGCCTCATCTTGAGGGACAAGGGTCTCAGAGAGCATCATCTACAATGGTGCTTATACACCTTCACATGCCAACTGTGGGGGCTGAAGGCTCAGAGCTCTCTGGGACAAGGTGACATTGTCACTGACAGCCTACTGAAGAAAGATGCTAATTTTCATTGAGGCCTAGGTCTTCCATAGTAACTTAATTAGGCCATGCAGTAAAACCTTCACTAATAACTGTCTGAAGGACCCCTGAGTCACCAGAGAATGACAAAGCTTGGCAAGCAGCCAGCCTCTGGGGGAGGGAAAGGGTGACTTCACTCCTTCCTCCCACAACTGTCCTCATGGGTCACCAAAGACCCCAGACTTTAGTCTGTTCCCACCCGTTGGCAATGGCAGAACATGATTTACATGCACGTGTGTGCACATTGCATACATGCAAACACACCCATCACAGACTTTAAGTTTAATTTTTTTTAAACGGGGTTTCTCTGTGCAGCCCGGGCTATGCTGGAACTCACTCTGTAGACCAGACTACATCGCCATATCTGGTTTATGTTTAAGACCGAGCTCAGGACCTCATGCAAGCATTCCATCTCAGCTGCATCCCTAGCCTAAGCACAGCACTTCAGGAAGGAGAAACAACCTATCCCAAGACAACTACCTCCAGCTTCTGACGTATTTCATGCCTATCCTATACAACACATCCTGGGTTGACTCTTGTCTTCTACTGCCATTTTCCTGTAGCTGTTCTCTATCGCCTACTAATTTATAGGCTCAGAGCTGGGGTTTTAGGTTTAAAATCTGGTACCTGTGCGCTGAATGAAGACTCATGGATGTAGCCAAGACTGGCCTTAAGTTTGGGATCTTCTTGCTTCAGGCTGTGTGGCATGTTGGACCAGCTGCCTGCTACACACACACACACACACACACACACACACACACACACACACACACACACACACAGCACACACTCACACACACACTCACACACACACTCACACACACACTCACACACACACACAGACACACTCACACACATACACAACACTCACACTCTCACACACAGACACTCACACACACATACTCACACACACACAGACACACACACACACAGACACACACACTCACACACTCACACACACACTCACCTCACACACACTCACACACACTCACACACTCACACACACTCACACACACTCACTCACACACACACTTACACACTCACACTCACACACACACTCACACACACTCACACACACTCACTCACACTCACACACTCACACACACACTCACACACACACTCACACACACACACAGACACACTCACACACAATACACACACACTCACACTCTCACACACAGACACACTCACACACACAGACACACACACAGACACAGACACACACACACACAGACACACACTCACACACTCACACACACACTCACCTCACACACACTCACACACACTCACACACTCACACACACTCACACACACTCACTCACACACACACTCACACACTCACACTCACACACACACTCACACACACTCACACACACTCACTCACACTCACACACTCACACACACACTCACACACACACTCACTCACACACACTCACACACACACTCACACACACACTCACTCACACACACTCACACACACACACACCACACACACACACACTCACACCTAAGCAGAGGACTGAGGTGATGTGAATGTAAATTAGCTGAGAGCAGCATCACTTCGCTGGGCTGAGTGGAGTCTGGGGAAGCCACCAGCCAGGCTTGGTCCCAGCCAGGTATCACAGAGAGGCACTTCAGTCCTTAGATCAGTACTGGCTGCTCTCAGGACAGCTTGCTCTCAGACTCCAGGGCTCATGATTTTACAGGAAGCCAAGTCCATACTTGAGCTCCAAGCCACGCTTGCTATGTGACTTTGCTGTTTCAAACTGGTTTAATATAACACTCCAACACCTCTATTCACAAGTAAAAGGTTTTTTAAAAAGGAAGCCGTCATATTTCACATTGTACCCCGCATCGAGTCTTCCACGACTCATAAATCTTTGTCCTTCTGCATTGGCCACATCATGTCTGTCCCTGTCTTTCACCTGTGATTTACGGCCGAGTCCCTTATTTTGCCAGATTTATAAACTGTGCAGTACTCTACAGAGTACCCACTTTGTACACCAGCCCACAAGCCAGTAGATTTATTGTCTGCGAACCGTTACTTTGAGAAATTACATCAATGCAAAGTGATTGCCTTTTTAGCCTCCCTAGCCAATAATTTCATTTTTTTTTTTTTTTTTGGAGGGGACATCTGAGGTCACAGGATGACAGATAAAACGGGCAATCCCTCAATGAGGAGAGTCGGAAGTCTTCTGGAGAAGCCCAGCAGGACTGCTCTCTGTCACCATGGATAGGCTGGCCTTCTGCTGCCTGCTCTTCACAGGACTCCTGTACCCACTGCTGTCCCTGCCCGTCACTGACACCGGTGACAAGACCCTTCAGCTTCCAGGTGAGGTGACTAGCTTTTTGGGTATCAGTTTTAGGTGTCACTTGGGAGTAGGAAGGGGTTCTGGCTAACGGGGGGGGGTCTGCTGTAGGTGTGACCATGTTAGGAAGAGAGAACCCGGGACCCTCACTGTGTGTCTTAGACTTAGCAATGGTCACAGTCTTGTTTAAAGACGGACAAGTAGCATTGCTTGCTTCATGTCACAAATGTAGTTCAAACTTTAGTAATACTCAGGCTTTGTTTATAAAACTGTACTGAATTTAGAACATTACCTTCAATTTTGAGTGGACTGGTTGAGTGCAGGAGTGGTTTCTCCAGCTACAGACTAGTAAGGTCTTTATTTTATCATCCGTGTTGCATGAAACAAAAAGGCTTAATCAAGCACCGTGGCAGCTGAGGCTGGGGACCTCACAGACACCCAATATGTTTATGTGTTCCTTATGACTTAATTTTCTATTCAAATCCAAGTTAAACTAAACTTAAAAAAAAAATTAGCACAACCCCTTAATTTGACATTAGGCTTGTGTATTGAAGTCCATAAGAATTTAACTGGATTTAGTTTGGCTACTTAAAACAGAGCTTCCTGTTCGTTTATCATGCGTGGCGGTCAGAGGACATCTTGATGGAGCTGGCTCTCCAGCTGGGCAGCAAGCGCCAGTCCCCCGACCCTGCTTTTGGGTACTTTCAGACATTTTCTTACTAGGTTCTCCCCCAAGCCACAGCTGCTGTGCTCTCTAGTCTGTGCCGCCCCTCCCGCCAGCATTCTGATCATTTTTGAGCATCACTCACATTATGTCAATCAGCCGCTGGCGTCACTGAATTCACACTGGCACTGAGCCTGTTGGTCAAAACCGGGCAGGAGCCGATTCTGTTATTTTAGAAGAGCCAGTACACACTGCAAAAAGAAATCGAGAGTGTTCAGGTGCTGACGCCAGTTCAGACGTCTACAATGAAAGAGCTGAAATGAGGGCAGCCTCTTACGGCAGCCTCCTACTCAGGTTCCAAACAGGTGGAAGCTCAGAGTTCTTGTCACAATTTTCCCTCGGCTTGGCTCCCCCACAAACACCCCTCAGCACAGACGGCTACGCACGCTCGGGGTGCGAAGGTTAGCGTCAGAACTCCCCGGGAATACCGTGAGCGCACCCATGGGCCTTTAGGAGGCTTGGCTCAGTCTTCCCATGAGGGCTGCACAAGGATGTTTGTCAGCCTGCGGCTTCCCAGCCAGACTCCCCTAGCATCTCAACATGCTGGCGCCTACCCAAGACGCCTGCTGCCCTGCCAGCCTCCTCCAGCCACACACACCTTGCGTGCACGGTGTGCTCAGTGCACACGCCTCATACCGGCTCTCACTCCTCACATACATTTGCCACACATGCTGCATGCACTGACATCTCACACCACACACTAACCGTACGGTTTAGCTTGCACATGCACACGCCCCAGGCAGCCTCGGGTGAATCCCCACTGAGACGTGCAGTTGAGGGGCCTCCATCCTTTCTTTTGCTTCCCATCCACAAACCTCAGAGTAAGGGGCCACAGGTAGCAATGGGTAAGTGGAGGTGAGGCAAATCAGACTTTCTGAGCTGAACTGGCACGGGGGATCTTATGCCACTACCTCCCCCCTTCCTGCTCAAGGCAGTTGGCGTTAGGGTGGTGAAATAGCAGGGTGGGGTGGTCCAAGAGTTCCTCACTTTGGACTCCGGCTGGCTTGTGTAGCACCTTGTGCTAAACTCCGCAGTGAGAGATCACCAGCTACTCATCTGGAGTCCCGTCATCCACCTCCGTGTCCTGGTACTCAACAAAGACAGGGGGCAGAGACAGCCAGGGAGGGCTACTTGTCTATCTCTACCCCACAGTGCTTGAAGAAGATGCTGGCCTGGCTCTGGAGGAGCTGGAGAGGACCGCCCTCCTGCAGACGCTGTTGAAGCAGACATTGGGCACAGAGGCAGGTGAAGGACTCAGGGAAGCAGGTAAAGGCGTCTTGGGCTTATAGGTGGATTCCATAGCTGCTAAATTTGCCTTCTATTCTAGTTACCAGAGGAAGCTCTACAAAGCTGAACTATATGAGATAACATTTCCTTAAAAACCCTTTCTTAGCCTATCTTTCTCCACCACCCCCTTTCCACCACTCCGGCTTCTAAGCCCAGGCTCCCCAGGACTGTTTAAGGCAGACAGTGCTGGCTACCCAGCACCACTGACGTCAAATATAAACCTTTGTGTCTCACTTACTACAGTCTTTACAAACGATTTAATCTCCCTGTATCTGTTTCCTAATGGTAAGGACAGTCTATGCCAGGCATGATGGTACACACGTGTAATCTCAGCACGTAGAGGCTGAGGCAGGATTGTGAGTTTGAGGAAAGTCTAGGCTACCTATGATCACACACACACACACACACGCACACGCACGCACACACACACACACACACACACACACACACACACACACACCAACAGCAAAAAGAAACAAAGAAAAAAGACCTCTTTGAGGAATGAACGCAAACAAAGAAAATGCAAGTGAAATGCTCAGCTGTTCAGAGTGATGAGCAGCACCAGGCAAGGGGACTCACCTTGTAAGACCTGGAGTCTCCACACAGCCTGCGTCCCTGACTCACACTGAACCCGGGCACGGACAGTCTCTTAAAAGGCACTGCTGACTGGCAGTCCAGCTGGAGTTCTGACAAGCTGGGGATGGTTAATGCGGAAAACTGAGAGTGCGGAGGTCAGAATACTCGTCTGCATTCAAGTCCGAGTCCCTTGGCGTGGGAAGGGCTGGAAACTAGACATAATTTAGTGACACTGTTTTTCTGGTTTTTTTTCCCCCTTCTTTGCACGTGTAGTGTGTATGTATGTGTGAGTGTCCATGTAAGGGTGTGTGTGTGTGTGTGTGCGTGCGTGTGTGTGTGAGTGTGTGTGTGTGTGAGAGTGTGAGTGTGTGTGTGTGTGTGCGTGCGTGTGTGTGTGACGTGTGTGTGTGCGTGCGTGCGTGTGTGCGTGTGTGTGAGAGTGTGTGCGTGCGTGTGTGTGTGCCGGCAAAGACAACACTGGCTGTGTCCCCTCAGCTCTCTTCACTTTATTTATTGAGGCAGGCAGGGTCTCTAACTGGGCCTGGACCTCCTTAACCCAGCTGTTTTAGCTAGCCAGTTTGTCCCAGGGACCCTATCTCTACCTTCTGGGTGCTTAAGGGATCAAGGCGGCCTCTGTGCTCCCCAGCTTTTACATGGGTTCTGGGGATTGGAACTCTGGTGCTCAAGCCCGCGAGGCTAGCGCACCATGAGCCTTGGAGTCTTAGACTTTGTGTTTTAAAATAAGCATAAATGCTGGGTATGGTGGCAAATGCTACAGGTAGATCTCTGAGGTCAGTTTTGTCTACACAGTGAGTCCCTGCTTTAAAAAAACAAAAACAAGAAACAGCAGATCTGACGCCTCCGTGTCAAACTGTTTTTCCAGGTCCCAGTGCGGGCCCTCCCACCCTGCGGGGAAGCCTGAGAAAGGTAAGGGACTCTGGACTTTGAGAGGGAAAGATGGACTTCACACACTCAGTTTTACAGAGCCCTTAATTCATGACCCAAGAGTGTCCTTGGCGGAAATCACATCTTCAAGTAACTGGCCAGTGTTCTTCCAAACTTAACTTTCCTAAACCGATTCATAGAATAAATAACTGCAAGCAGCTGGGCTGGGTAAATTCTAATGACGTGTAAGAGACGGGAGCAGCAGGTGAGGGACGGGAGGGGACGGGAGCAGCAGGTGAGGCTGCCACTGCGTCTGCCACCCACTGCCCTGCCGCGTGGCTGGTGAGAAATGCAATCTCCACACCACCAGGGTCTGCAATTCAGCAGACCTGCATGGGGTGCTGCATGCGGTGGCTACGCCAGTCGTGTGGGGCACCACAAGGTGCCATGGGAAGGGGACGGGAGGGTGATGTGCTCCCCTCCCCAGCGAAAGGTGGTGCAGAGGCTGGAGCATGGAGCGAGTGACAGGACACACACGGGTGAGTAGTTAGTGGGGACCGCTGTAGATTTTCTGAGGGTCTCCCCTGGCCCTGACTTTTTGTGTTTGTGATTTAAGTAAATGCAGCCTGAGAAATCATGAGATCAGCATTCATGGACCTGGCCCAGACACTGAGCACCACCTGAAGCCCCCAGGGGACTATTGTGGCTTCAGTGTGTAGCTGGCGAAGAGTCATCACCCAGATGATTGGCTGCTTCTAAACAGAAAGCAGTATGGCTAGGGTGACTACTGCTGCAAGGAGACACCATGACCAAAGCAACATTCATCACTGGAGGAAGTCAGGACAGGAACTCACAGGGCAGGAATCTGGAGGCAGGGGTGCACGCCGAGGCCACGGAGGGTACTGCTCACTGGCCTGCTCTTCATGCTTTGCTCAGCTTGCTTTCTTATAGAACCAAGGACCACCAGCCCAAGGATGGCACCACCCACCATGGGTGGGGCCTCCCCCATCAATTTCTAATTAAGAATATGCCCTACAGGCTTGCTAGATCTTATGAAGGCATTTTCTCAATTGAGGCTCCCTCCTAACTGATGACTCTAGCTTGTGTCAAGCTGACATAAAACCATCCAGTACAAGGATTATCCCTAAAGCCTAAAACCACATATGTAGGGTGTGCCCATTTTATTCCAGACTAAAAAGAAAACTATAGCTCAGCCTTTAAGACAGGCCGGTTTTAACAGGGAAGGGTCTATGTTACACAGGTTAAGTGTCCAGACCCTACCACCGACAGAAGCCCCACACAGAACCGTTACCAAGAGGATAGGGAACTCAACCACAGGGTTAACCACTGGATGGGAACTGAGAGAGCCCCGAGGAGCCCCGGGGAGGACTCTGAATTTAGGATTATTTATCTATTGTCCAGGACTTCCGGTCTCAAGCCATGTCTGGACAACACTCCAACACGGTGTTGAGTCGTCTTTTGGCAAGAACCAGGAAACAACATAAGCAACATGGGACTGTCTCGGAATGCTTCTGGAAATACTGTATTTGAAGAGATACAAGCATCCAATCGTCTCCTCAGAGGCACCACCCCCTCAGAGGCACCACTTTAGAGAAGGAAATAGGAAGATTCCTGAAGAAGAATCAGGCTAACTACACCCCGCCCTGCACTACTGTGAGAAATAAATCCTCTGCTTCTCAAGGGCCACGCGTGGTCACGTTTACTTTCATAGACATCCTGAAAATCTGACTTCTCCCCACTCCCCCGTTATCCCTTATCCTTAGCTCAGTGGCAGAGGGCTTGTCTAATCATGTGAGTTCTCTGGTCCATCCTGGGCACTGCAGACATGTCTAAGTAATACATGAGCATAAGCACACAGCACAGAGTAACGAGAAAAGGCAGATTTAGCTAAAAGTCTCTCAAGTCACAAACGATTCAAAATAAACTACTTTGTTGTGACATCTTCTCAACCCTTAAAAATGAATATTTAATTGTTTTTTGGTTTGGGGACAGGGGAGACAGGGTCTCACGTATCCTAGGCTGGCCCTGAACTCAGCATGTAGCCAGCAATGACCTTGAAATCCTGATTCTCCTGCCCCATGTCCTCCACTTTCTGTAGTGCTGAGGATGGGAGCCAGAGCTTGTTGCTCCTGAGGCAAGCACCCTGCCCAGTTTCTCCAGCACAGAAAGGCGTACCTTAGCCTGAAAACTCTAACACAAAGGGCCTGGCAGCGAGGGCTGGGGGATGGTCTGAACTGTTTCCTGCGGGGAAGTCTGTGTGCTGATTCTCGCTCTTAGTAGGGTCACAGTACTAACACTGCTCTAAACTTCCCTGCTCTTAGCCTCTGTGAGTTAGGGTCACAGCCAACTCACACTAAGTAATGGAAACCCACTTCCCTTCAGCTACTAAAGGCAAAACACCCTGTGTTCTTAGAGCTGGTGCAGGGACTCGGGCTGTGCAATGGAATGGACAGGTTATTAATCTTTAAGATCCACGGATGTGTAAACACACTAGCATTCATGTGTAATCCTGGCAGTCTGGATGGCCACACTTTGTCTGAGTGTCACAGGCCCTGTGACTCTGCTCACAAGACCACAGGCTGGGAACAGTAAGCTTCAGAAGAAGCAAACTTCCCTGTGTGAGACCAGACATTCCACTGAAACCTGCAGCTGAGCAATGTATCTGCACCAACCATGAGAAACTATGTGACCCTTACCCACCTTTGTCAGCAAACACCACCAATGCCTTCAAACACAGCTCTGACAAAGCTTTCCTAATCTAGACATCAAGGACATCTTGGAAGGGAAGCAGACACCTAAACTCAAGCATTCTGACATCGAGTGTTGCTATGAGAATTATGGTTCTTCAGTGTAAGAATCAAACTAGCGGCCGGTGGTGGTGGCAGCCCACGCCTTTAATCCCAGCACTTGGGAGGCAGGGGCAGGTGGATCTTCATGAGTTCAAGGCTAGCCTGGCCTACAGATCGAGTGCCAGCAAAGGCTCCAAAAACACACAGAGAAACCCTGTCTTGAAAAATAAACTAAACCAACCCCCTCTTCACTCCCCAAATCAAGCTAGCTCTAGCTCCCTACTGGCAACCCCAAAAGCCTAAATGGTTTCTAGAATACTAACATAATCTAAAAACCATCACTAGGCATAGTGACTTGGGGGTCATTCTTGCGATAGGTTCTAAGCTCATCCTATCAGCTGTGCGTCCTCCCGCTGCCTCGGCAGCCTACTCTGCACAGTGAGAACACGAGCCGCCGTGGGCTGCCATGAGGAGGAGGCTACAGAGCACTTACACTGGCCGGCCAGAGGCAGACACTGCCAATACCGGCTGTTCGTCTTGTCATCAGAGGAGGTAACAAAAAACTGGAAAGGCATGGACTTACGGCTTTGCTGGCTCTATGGGGCCATATTTTGGTGTCTATATTTGTCTGCTTTAAGTAACAATCAGACTGTAAAATACAAGCTAACCCTACAGAAGCTTCAGGAATAAGTTTGATAATTTTATTAAATTGGCTCAATAGCATTATACATGTGCATACACACATTCTAGGACCAAGTGAATTCTTTCCAGGGCCCAAATGTGGACCAAACACATTGGGAAAAATGCATCTTTCTTCCAGAGTAGGAACAGGGACAAATGTAGGCAACAAACACTTGTGAGAGTGGGGGTGCTGAGCTGACACAGGGACCCTCAGGGGGTTTGAGAGTGGGGGTGCTGAGCTGACACAGGGACCCTCAGGGGATGTGAGAGTGGGGGTGCTGAGCTGACACAGGGACCCTCAGGGGATGTGAGAGTGGGGGTGCTGAGCTGACACAGGGACCCTCAGGGGATGTGAGAGTGGGGGTGCTGAGCTGACACAGGGACCCTCAGGGGATGTGAGAGTGGGGGTGCTGAGCTGACACAGGGACCCTCAGGGGATTTGAGAGTGGGGGTGCTGAGCTGACACAGGGACCCTCAGGGGATGTGAGAGTGGGGGTGCTGAGCTGACACAGGGACCCTCAGGGGATTTGAGAGTGGGGGTGCTGAGCTGACACAGGGACCCTCAGGGGATTTGGGAGTGGGGGTGCTGAGCTGACACAGGGACCCTCAGGGGATGTGAGATGGGGGTGCTGAGCTGACACAGGGACCCTCAGGGGATTTGAGAGTGGGGGTGCTGAGCTGACACAGGGACCCTCAGGGGATTTGAGAGTGGTGGTGCTGAGCTGACACAGGGACCCTCAGGGGATTTGAGAGTGGGGGTGCTGAGCTGACACAGGGACCCTCAGGGGATTTGAGAGTGGGGGTGCTGAGCTGACACAGGGACCCTCAGGGGATTTGAGAGTGGGGGTGCTGAGCTGACACAGGGACCCTCAGGGGATTTGAGAGTGGTGGTGCTGAGCTGACACAGGGACCCTCAGGGGATTTGAGAGTGGGGGTGCTGAGCTGACACAGGGACCCTCAGGGGGATTTGAGAGTGGGGGTGCTGAGCTGACACAGGGACCCTCAGGGGATTTGAGAGTGGTGGTGCTGAGCTGACACAGGGACCCTCAGGGGATTTGAGAGTGGTGGTGCTGAGCTGACACAGGGACCCTCAGGGGATTTGAGAGTGGTGGTGCTGAGCTGACACAGGGACCCTCAGGGGATTTGAGAGTGGTGGTGCTGAGCTGACACAGGGACCCTCAGGGGATTTGAGAGTGGTGGTGCTGAGCTGACACAGGGACCCTCAGGGGATTTGAGAGTGGGGGTGCTGAGCTGACACAGGGACCCTCAGGGGATTTGAGAGTGGTGGTGCTGAGCTGACACAGGGACCCTCAGGGGATTTGAGAGTGGTGGTGCTGAGCTGACACAGGGACCCTCAGGGGATTTGAGAGTGGGGGTGCTGAGCTGACACAGGGACCCTCAGGGGATTTGAGAGTGGGGGTGCTGAGCTGACACAGGGACCCTCAGGGGATTTGAGAGTGGGGGTGCTGAGCTGACACAGGGACCCTCAGGGGATTTTAGAGTGGTGGTGCTGAGCTGACACAGGGACCCTCTGGGGATTTGAGAGTGGGGGTGCTGAGCTGACACAGGGACCCTCAGGGGATTTGAGAGTGGGGGTGCTGAGCTGACACAGGGACCCTCAGGGGATTTGAGAGTGGGGGTGCTGAGCTGACACAGGGACCCTCAGGGGATTTGAGAGTGGTGGTGCTGAGCTGACACAGGGACCCTCAGGGGATTTGAGAGTGGGGGTGCTGAGTTAACCTAGGGACCCTCAGGGGATTTTAGAGTGGTGGTGCTGAGCTGACACAGGGACCCTCAGGGGATTTGAGAGTGGTGGTGCTGAGCTGACACAGGGACCCTCAGGGGATTTGAGAGTGGTGGTGCTGAGCTGACACAGGGACCCTCAGGGGATTTGAGAGTGGGGGTGCTGAGCTGACACAGGGACCCTCAGGGGATTTGAGAGTGGGGGTGCTGAGCTGACACAGGGACCCTCAGGGGATTTGAGAGTGGTGGTGCTGAGCTGACACAGGGACCCTCAGGGGATTTGAGAGTGGGGGTGCTGAGCTGACACAGGGACCCTCAGGGGATTTGAGAGTGGGGGTGCTGAGCTGACACAGGGACCCTCAGGGGATGTGAGAGTGGGGGTGCTGAGCTGACACAGGGACCCTCAGGGGATTTGAGAGTGGTGGGTGCTGAGCTGACACAGGGACCCTCAGGGGATTTGAGAGTGGTGGTGCTGAGCTGACACAGGGACCCTCAGGGGATTTGAGAGTGGTGGTGCTGAGCTGACACAGGGACCCTCAGGGGATTTGAGAGTGGTGGTGCTGAGCTGACACAGGGACCCTCAGGGGATTTGAGAGTGGTGGTGCTGAGCTGACACAGGGACCCTCAGGGGATTTTAGAGTGGTGGTGCTGAGCTGACACAGGGACCCTCAGGGGATTTGGGAGTGGGGGTGCTGAGCTGACACAGGGACCCTCAGGGGATTTGAGAGTGGGGGTGCTGAGCTAACATAGGGACCCTCAGGGGATTTGAGAGTGGTGGTGCTGAGCTGACACAGGGACCCTCAGGGGATTTGAGAGTGGGGGTGCTGAGCTGACACAGGGACCCTCAGGGGATTTGGGAGTGGTGGTGCTGAGCTGACACAGGGACCCTCAGGGGATTTGAGAGTGGTGGTGCTGAGCTGACACAGGGACCCTCAGGGGATTTGAGAGTGGGGGTGCTGAGCTGACACAGGGACCCTCTGGGGATTTGAGAGTGGTGGTGCTGAGCTGACACAGGGACCCTCAGGGGATTTGAGAGTGGTGGTGCCTAGCTGACACAGGGACCCTCAGGGGATTTGAGAGTGGGGGTGCTGAGTTAACATAGGGACCCTCAGGGGATTTGAGAGTGGGGGTGCTGAGCTAACATAGGGACCCTCAGGGGATTTTAGAGTGGTGGTGCTGAGCTGACACAGGGACCCTCAGGGGATTTGAGAGTGGGGGTGCTGAGCTGACACAGGGACCCTCAGGGGATTTGGGAGTGGGGGTGCTGAGCTAACACAGGGACCCTCAGGGGATTTGAGAGTGGGGGTGCTGAGCTGACACAGGGACCCTCAGGGGATTTGAGAGTGGGGGTGCTGAGCTGACACAGGGACCCTCAGGGGATTTGGGAGTGGGGGTGCTGAGCTGACACTGGGACCCTCAGGGGTTGCAGGAAGCCGCTCTGTCTGATACAACGCATGCTCAAGGCTTGCTTGCACAATCAAGATCGTTCTCCACTTTTACACATACACTCTTTATTGTTTTTACTCAAAAAGAAAAAAAAGATACCCAATGAAAAGATTAATAACCATTAAGTACAAGCAAATTGCCAATTTCATTGAGATTTACCACCTTGTAAATTATAGTGATGTTTCATTTAATCCATTCATACGACATCTTGTTTCTTAAATTCTGACATGTGACCCAAGAAAATAAAGCTTTGGGGGACAGAGTCATGTAAACACTGACGTCTACAATACACACTGTGCTGTTCAATAGTTATTAATAAAAAAGTTAATAAGCTCAAACAACAGAGTCTCCACTGGGTAGGCCCCACGGGGGCGTCAAGCTCTGCCGGCCCGCCTCCGCCTGCAGGGACTGGGTGTGAGTGTCCTGACGGCATCCCCAGCACAGGGAGACTTGGGTAAAGGCTTTGCAGACCTGACTACAAGCACCAGTTTCAAATCAAGCCTGGATAATACATACATACTCTACAAGATGAAACTAAGGCAAAGAGATCAGGAGCGGTAGTTAAAAAGTGCCCAGAACAGACAGGAAAGCGCCTTACCTTCCCAGAGAACATCAGGTCTGGTGTATGTGTGCACAGATGCAGAATTATCCCTGAGTCACTGGAGAAGGCCAGCCTGACCAACACAGGTCTCCCTGTGACATCATTGAACTACCAGGATGGAGGAGAAGTCTCTATTCACCCAGCAGGAACATTTGTGTGAAACTGCATAATAGCAGAAAATTCTAAGACTGTCACAGGCAGACCCTGAGAATGCTTTTGACACCTTCCGACTGGACTGCCATCCAGAAAAACCATTGTTTTAGAAATGAAGTCTAAGCCACAGAGTTGGAGCACTGGGCCAACGGTCATCATGACCAGAGTGACAATACGTTTATCAACTGTCGGGAAAAAGTATTTCCCTAAAACAAAACAAAGCAACAAAAAAGAAACACGTCTTAGACCGCTGGAGTACAGTCCAGGAAAGGCTACTGCGACTTCTTTTCCTGCCAGTTCCGTCCTCTGAGCCGCACCGGTGGACTCCACAGTCCTGAGATCGAAGAAGGGATCTTGGGTATCTCTAATCTAGAGCACCGGACGGTGAGTGCACACACAGGTAAAAGGCACACTGGCTTCCTGAAGGCTGGGGTCACCAAGGTCCCCTCACTCTGCAGGCCCCAAACACTTACCCTATTCAAGGGCAAACAGGAGGCAGCGCCAATCAGGCTCTGGTCGGCATGGAGACCTCCGCCAATCAGGCTCTGGTCGGCATGGAGACCTCCGTGTAATCAACTGTTAGTCTGAGCACTTAAGTACATACGTCTCCAGCAGAGCAACGACACCACTTTAAAACCTACTCACATTTATTTTATAACAAAAAACAAACCAACAAACCAACAAAAAACCTTTAAAAACACTATTGGCTGAGTATGCGGCTCTTTCAACATGCAAGGCTTAACTTCAATTCTCCAGAGTAAGCCCTGCTCAAGCAGAAAGATCTACCAAGAAGTTTCCGTGAGGACCGACATCAACAGGAAGTGCATGGACAAGAACGGGGCAAACAACCAAAACCATGACTCCCACATTTGCTAGAGAACGATGCACTCTAACATTCTGTGGGAAAGGTGGAATGCCCTATCATATTCAGGAAGGGAAGCACCATGCTGTACAATGCCCAGATCGATGTGTTAAATTCATGGAAAACATCGTGTTAACTACACAACCGATAGACAGAAGTCAAGTATTCTAATGGGGAAAAGGATTCTAACGGGGAAAGGATTTTGCAACAATAGAAAAAAACAAATGAGACTAAGGCTTGGGATTCGTTCTAACTGTAACTTAGAGTGACTTCTGAATCAAGTTTTACAGAGGCAATCTGATGCTGTCAGACACAGCTACGTTAGGGAACGCTTCTCAATGGCCGTTTTAATATCAGGAACTAGAGCCTCTGCACACCCTTGCTTTGGGAAATGTCAGCTACTGAAGATGGAGAAGGGAGGGCTGGGGTACCGGTCAGCAGCAGAGAGCGAGCAGACTATCGTGCACAAGGCCCTGGGTTTGATCCCTAGTGCTACAAAAAACAAACCAAAACAAGACAAAAAAGCAAGGGAAAGCTTAACGCTGATGACTTTGCCATTTAAGAGTTAAGAGTCCAGTGAAGTGACACAGAAGCCTGTGTCCCACATGACCTTGAAAAGGCGTGAACAGACATCTTCACAGTTGCTCAACTGGTGTGTTCTCCTGGGTGCTGCTCATGGGCCTCTGCAGTGCTACCAGGTAACCTCTGTCTTCACAGGTGACACAATTCTCCAAAAGAGAACAAAGGCAAGTCTGTTATGTGATGCTAATGTCACTGATGTGTCACCTAAAGAAGATGCCCTGGTTGACTTCTGCCAGCCTGACAGAAACATAGACATACCTGGGAAGAGAGCATCTCAAATGAGAAAATACCCCATCAGACTGGCCTACAGGCAAGCCTGTGGTGCGCTTTCCTGATTAATGACTGGTGTGAGAGGGCACAGGGCACAGTTCACTGTGGGTGGTGCCACCCCGGGCTGGTGGATCTGGGTGCTCCACATTAGCTCCTGCCTTCAGTTCCTGCCCTGGCTTTCCTTGTACACCGTACAGTCGTGTGGTGAAACAGATCCTTTCTTCCCCGAGCTGGTTTTGGTTATGGTGTTCCTATCACAACAGAAAGCTAACTAAAACAGAAGGCAGAAAACGAGGCAGATGGAGCAAATGAAAGCATCAATGAAGGAAGAGGGCACCTACAAGGAAACCAACGAGAAACCCTGTACTTGAAAAAGACAAAACTGACAAAACAAACAAACAACAACAACAACAAACTCACTGGAGGACTTCAGGAAGGAAAAAGAGACTGAATGAGCACCGTTTAAAGCTTCTGTGGTCCAAGAGGACTCTACACAGCCACCAGAAGAACCAGAGGATGGGAAAGGAAGGAAAAGGATGTACTGGAAAGCATAAAGGCTGAAAAATCTTCCAAATGTCAAAGCTCAATGCCCTCCAAGTGGGATCAGCTCAGAGGCACACACCCAGGTACACACACACACACACTCCCACACGCATTATAACCAAACGGAGGAACCAAGGCAGGACAGGGCGTCACACAGGATTCTTAGCAGGGTCATTAGCAGAGCCTCAGCAGAAACTGTAGAGGGCAGATGGCAGAAAGCCTAAGAAACCAAAGTGCTTAAAGAAAAAAAAAAATCTTCAACTAAGAATCCTTTATCTGGCAAAACTTAAAACGTAAGGGAGATGTCAAGACAGCCCAGGAAAACAACGGGGGGGGCATGGTCTCATGTCTGCAGTGTAGACACGATGGAGGTGGGCTGGAGAGATGGCGCAGTGGCTAAGAGTGCTGGCTGCTGCAGCAGAGGGTGGGCGACATTTTCAGCACACGGTCAGCTCACAGCCACGCCAGCTTCAGTTCTAGAGGACCCGGTGCCCTCCGAGGGCACAGGAGGAGTGGGTGAGATTTTCAGCACACTGGTCAGCTCACAGCCACGCCAGCTTCAGTTCTAGAGGACCCGGTGCCCTCCGAGGGCACAGGAGGAGTGGGCGAGATTTTCAGCACACTGTCAGCTCACAGCCACGCCAGCTTCAGTTCTAGAGGACCCGGTGCCCTCCGAGGGCACAGGAGGAGTGGGCGAGATTTTCAGCACACTGTCAGCTCACAGCCACGCCAGCTTCAGTTCTAGAGGACCCGGTGCCCTCCGAGGGCACAGGCACGATGCGAGGGCACAGGCATACACAGGCAAAACACCACACACATAAAACAACAGAAAAACAGAAGGGAACTGGAAAGGAAACCCTGCAGACGGACTCAGGAGGACAGTAAGGACAGTAACTCAAAGCTGTAAGATACTGCAACCCTGGCTTGCCAGTCCATCATACAATTTAAGAGACTAATGCATAAAAACGACTGGAGTCTGTGTTTTGGGGCTCTCAGGGCACCAACAATGGAAAGAAACTGGTTATGGAGCCCCAGAGGAGCAGAGCTCCTGCAGGCCGGGGTGATTCCTGCAGGGCAGGCCTTTCTTACACATGGGATTAAACTTTCAAACAGGGGTGTGTGTGAACTGTGTACTGCTGATAGCTCTCTCAGCTGGTCACACTTCAGGGTAGTGTCCTTACCACCTAACACTCAGCTGGTGAAGAGAACTACTTCATCTCGGATGTGGCATACTGTCTCACAACCGTAAGGAAAGAACCAGGACTGCTCCCGAGACAGTGTGGATACCCCTCACAGAAAAAGAGGGGTTTGGGAGGCCTGAGACCCTCACTCTAGACCCCAGCCTCTTTCCTCCCTGTTCTACACAATGCCACCTGGGGTCCTGTGCTCTAAGGAGGCGATGACAGTCTGTAGAGCACAGAAGGCACTGACAGGTAGGGCCGCTGCAGGGGTGGAGTCCACCTGTGGAACTGTGGGGCAGCTATGAAGTTACCCTTCACACTGGAACGAGATGGATCTGGTGAGGTGGCTCAGTCAGCCCACTGGCCTTCACTGTAACTATGGGCTGTGGTTGTGCCCCCTCTGGTATGAATAGACGTTTGTTTATGACTGAGTAACTTCACCAACAGTGTTAGCAAGACCTGTACACAGAACCTACACTGTGCTAATTATGTCACACGTACGTGGCGGTAGTTAAAATACGAAGGTGATGGTGAGGATGAGGAGCGCCTGTCACCTGCACAGAAGTGTCGCTGTCAGAGGCTGCGTGCTTACTTGGAGGTGTCTTCCTTGAGGGGCAGTCTGGCTGTGGACCCAGGAGTGCACCGTGGCCAGCTCCGCCTTCTGCGCAGGGGAGAACTGGGGCTGTTGCTGCTCCACGCTGCTGAGCTTCTCCAGGTCCCCTCTCAGCACCTCTGCCCTCCCCCTAAACACAGCAAAGGCTCAGAGAACAGTCTTCTCTCCAGCAAGACGCAACGCACAACTGAGCTACCTGTCACACTGACACAGCAGGCCTCTGCTTCTTGGTGGGAAACCATGGGAAACCATGTATGACGTTTACATGAAGCACATCAGGACTGCATTTCCTTAGCCCTCCTCTGCCAGGGCCAAAGGGAAACTTCTTGAACATTTGTGCCCCAGAAGCACAGCCCGTGTGCTCCCGTCCTGTGGTCTGGGTAACAGCCTGTTGGCTCTGTATGGATCTGCACATGTGCAACTGCAGCCCTTGGTGCTTGAATTTAAATGGATACATTTGTAAGCACGTGTTTCTGTGACTGTGTACAAAGCATGTAAAAGTCACATTAGGAAACAAACAAAGCCAGTGACATGGCTGGGAAGGAAAGGGCACTTCTGGCCAAGTATGATGACTGGTGCTGTCCCCTGCCGTCTACACACACCACAGCAGGGAAGGTGTTCCCCTTCACCAAGCTTCAGTCTGATCCCTGGGACATACACAGTGGGCAGAGATCAGGGTTCCACATGTGTGCCATGGCACACTCACACATGTACACACAACAAAATAAATACTGTAATATAAATGGCCTTGATTACAGAAGCAGACCGCCCACACACACAGCTGCTTTCCAGTGCTTCCATACCTCTTGGGCACCTGGTATGTCATGAGAACACACTCTGGAGTTTGTTCTATCATTCTCCAGATGGACTCTTCAGCCACCCTGGGAAAGGCTTCGTCTCTCTGTCTATCCTGGGACTTCTGTCTGTTTTCAGAAAACTCAGAACAGTCGCTGCTACTGAAGTATACTCTGCTGGCACTGCTTCCTACCAAGACAAGCAAAGCGGAAGACACCTGTCACAAGTTTATTTGGCAAAGAGTTCAAACTCTGGCAACTACCTGCCATGCCAGCAGCAGCAGTTCCTAAAGACACTAACCCAGACCAGAAACTGCCAATAACCACCCATACAATGGAATCCTCTAGAGCATGGGAAGGAATGGGCTTGGACTACTAGTACATACCGTAAGGATGAGTTTCAACAGCACTATTCTAAGACAACACAAAAAGCCCTCACACTGTCTTACTCTGTGCAAGCACAGAAACTGAAGTGGCAGAAAGCACACCATCAGCATGCGAGACAGAGGGAGCAGGGAGCAGTCGGCTGTCAGTCTGCGTACAAAACACCCTCATAGGCACAGTTTGAGCACTTACTCTCCAGCTTGTGGCACTGTTCTGGGAAGTAGTGGAACCTTTGGGGGCAGGGAGCATGAGGTGGGTCACTGTGCATGTGTGTGTGCGTGCGTGCGTGTGTGTGTGTGTGTGTGTGCTGTGTGTGTGTGTGTGTGTGTGTGTGTGCAGGATTTTGAAGGTTATAACTCAGCCCCATTCCAGGTCTGAGCTCTGTGTTCCCTGTCTGCTGTGCCAAGGCCCCTCCACCTAAGACCAAGATGTCCTCTCACCCATTCCTTCCCTGCCGCGATGGATGGACTGGACCCTCTGAACCTTGAGCCAAAACAAATCCTTCCTCATCTAAGTTGCCTCTCAGTCAGATATTCTGTCACAGCAATGACAAAAGTCACCAACACAGATTGTAAATGGCTACAGAACTTTCTAGAGCAACAGAAATATTCTAAGTGGTGATTGTAACAGTTACACCAATGTCAGTTTTGTCAAATAAAGCATGCCTACAATAAAGCCTACACAAAGAAAGGGGAACCCCCCCCAAGCTTTCCTTATTCATTGGTGCCCAAGCTGGAAGGCCTTAGACACAGTGGCCTGGTAATAGTGTGAAAAGCTGATTGTCCAGGCCAACTACCTGAAGCAGCTGCAGACAGGGGCTCCTGGTGCACTGATGCTGTGGCCAGCTCATCAGTGGCACAGTGACTGCTCCTACTGCCACTGTTCCCTGTGACACAGTGCTGGAAAGGAGGGACAGAAAGGCACTTAACACCCCAAGAATCAGTTAGCAGGCAGATCTCCAGCTTTACACACTGAACAGAAAGAGACGCTTAAGAGTGTGGTTGAAGTTCCTTCGGTGCCACTGCACTGCACTCCGAACACCGCTACAAGTGTGGGTTTCAGGCATTTCTGCCATCTGACAAGCACATCTGAACATTTTACATGTTCTAGCATGCTCTAAGCACAGCGGGTCAAACTCTGGAACACAAGGAAGACAAAATAAAGTCCCGGTCTTCTGAAAAGAAACACTGTATCATTCAAACTGGCTTAGGCTATAAGGCAGCCCTGGTCCCAGTTCTCTCTTAAATGCCCCACTGAAGCTAGCCCATTTACTAGCCACAGAGCTCTGATGTGCAAGTCTTCATAATTATTTTATTAGGTGGCCTGGGTAGCTCGGTGGGTAAAGGCACATCACTGTCCAGCCCCATGACATGAGACTGATGCTAAGACCCACCTGGTATAGGGAGAGAACCACACAGTGGCACATCAGCACCCACCCAACCCTCACAGAAAGTAAATGAAATGTACTTAAAATAAGAATCTGTATCATGTGTTACATATAGGTGTCCAAGTGTCTACAGAGGCCAGACAAGGGCTTTGGATCCTTTGGAGCTGGAGTTACAGGAGACGGCTGATGTGTACTGGGATCTACTCTGGCCCTCATGATTGCACAGCAAGACCCAGCCACTGAACCATTTACCCAGCTGCTGAGCTACTGTGTCACTCCCTATCCCCCAGGCTTTATCTGCTCAGGCTAGGGACTGGGGAGAGGGCTTGTCAGGTAAGAGCCCTTGATGCTCTACAGAGAGCCTGGTTTCAGTTCCCAGCACCACATGGCAGCTCACAACTGTCTGTAGCTCCAGCTCCAGGAGATCAGCTGCCTCTTCTGGCTTCTGAGGGCATGGCATGTACCTGGTCATACAATATTCATGCTGGCAAAATAGTCATATGCATAAAATAAAACACTTACCTTTGATTCTACACCTAAATGCAGGAATGGCAGACTCTGAAGATTAAACTGATAAATAAATCTAGAAATGCTTTTTTAAGTAAGAGTTTGTAAAGTTATAGAAAATTTATCTAAAAATTTTCAATTTTGAAAATGATGTATATAAGCATGGCAGAATAAGCTGCCTCCTTACTGATGATGCCAAACAGTGGCTCCTACCTCATCTACACATTCCTACTCTGTGCGTATACACAGAAAAGCATGAATTCTGCATCTCTAAAAGGAGGTACTAAAATTTCAAGAGCCAGAGGAACAGGATGTCTGCTGTGAGATTGTACATCCTAAAAATGTCAGGGAAGCTATACCCATAAAGTCTCAACAATATGGATGCCTAAACCAGACACGAACAAGGACAAAACTAATTGACATATCAACATGGAAGGACGCAAAAAAAAAAAAACCCCACAAATCACAGGGCCCCACCCCAAGACAAAGAACTATGAAGAAGTAATGATGCCAAGAATGGGAGAAAATAGTCTTCCCCCAGAAAGAGTCTTCCAATTCGTTACCCAATATCAAGCCCTAAAATCATATACATAAAAGTAACACTACATAGACAGAGTATATTGAATTTACATATTTAAGAATATGCATATATAATATATATTTAGGAATATATATACATTTTATATTTATATATTTATATATTTAGGGGTGCACACACTTACATCCCTATTAACATCAACAACAAAAGGCCATAACTGTAAGGAGAATAAGAGGGGATACATGGAAGGATCTGAAAGGAAAGAAAGGAAAGGGAAGAATGATACAGCTAAACTTTAACTAAAAAGATTTTTTAAGTATGAGGTGGGAAGTAGTGGCACACGCCTTTAATTCCAGCACTCAGGAGGCAGAGGCAGGTGGATCTCTGTGAGCTCGAGGCCAGCCTGATCTACAGAGTGAGTTCCAGGACAGCCTCCAAAGCTACAGGGAAATCCTGTCCTGAAACCGAACCCCACCCCCACCCCCTGGAAATTGAAAGTATGAATTCTAAATTCATATCCTGTCATATGGCTTATTCCCCTTACTAGATCATAACTCCAGCTATAATTTATGAGGAATGAACATATTAAGTTTAATACCTGGATATCAAAATTTAAAAGGGAGAGGAAACCTAGTACACATAAAAATTTTGAAAGACAGAATTTGTGAAAACCTTCCCCAAGCATCAAGAACAAAAGATTCTTTTGTTTCTGTCCCACAGGTGGACAGAGACACTCTCTCGCTTACACTGAGCAGGGCTTAGAATCAATCACAACTGCACGGGGCTCATCACTAGTGATGAGGCTGTCAGTGCTGAGTACTCAGATTTTCTCACTCACTCAGGTATGACAGCACCACTTACACACTCAGCCTCTGGGCCAACGCCTCTTCTCACTGGATCTGGAGATTCAGATGGTGCAGGCACTTCTTCCTGGAGCAAATTTAACTGCAATGGCGAACTGCTCCTTGAGCTGATAAATGGATCTCTTCACTGTGCGTCTCCCAGCTCTCTTCCTCTCTCCTTTGGCTGTGGTCTGGAGAAGTCGATTGCAGGTGTGGAGCCAATGCTGGCACTAAAGGTGTCATTTCAGAAGAAGCTGTGGCCCCCAGGAATGGATATGGGGAACATGACACTGAGCACAGAGGAAAGATGGGGGAGTTGTGCAGGAAGATGGTCATGAGCCTATCCAAGGAAGCAGAAGGGAAAGCTGGGGCAGACTGAGGGCCAGCGGACAGAGGTGGACATTCAGTGGCAGCTCCCCAGCCTGCAGACTCCCCTGCTCCCAGAGAGGACACATGTGGGAGGGGAAAAGACGAAAGAAGATAAGGGGCCTGGCTGGGAGCTACCAGGGCTGCCGGGAAAGCTAGGCTTGGGGCATGGGGAGGGCAGACGTCAGAAGGGCTCCAGGGCTGTACATCGGGAAGGAGCCCTCTGACATGGGAATGGAAGTCAGCGCTGGAGTTGCTGGGGCCCAAAGACACTGGCATCTTCTTCCGTTTGTGCCTCTGCCTCTCACTTGCAGCACATCTGGCCTGCTTGGAAGGAGAGCCTGGTGAGACAACGAAGAAGGCATGTTACAGAAAAGTAGCAACCAAGAGAAAGTCACTGTGGGTGATTTTAAATACTTTCTAATGAATCAAATATTTGCCAATAGTAACTGATTTAAAAATACAGTTGTTCTAACTCAACAAAATTTCTAGGTAAAAATTAGTGCAGCACAGTAACTCAATCCCAGCACCTTCACAGGGTTCCTATACAAAGTCCTCTCAGATCCAGACTCTAATAGGTCCCAGGTAAACTGTGCAATAAGTGACTGCAGCATCTCATCCCAATAAGAGTCTTTTGGGGCCACCCCTGCTGTTCACCCTTCTCCTTGGTACAGCTGGCCACGGGTGCCATACCTGCAGTGCCAGCCAACTACTGACTGAAAATATTCATAAAGAAATGTACAGACTTCCCATTATCCCCCAGTCATAGTACTGTACACTGTATTAAGTGTTAAATAAAAGACAAGTTAAAGGACATGGAAGGCACGAATAGGCCATATACAAATATGCCTTTCGATACGAAGGCCTTTGGGTGTCAGTGTGTCAGGTGTCCTTCCTGGAGGCAATCTTCCATTGACAAAGAAGGACAGTTCAACCTGCATATGATTTACAATAGTTCAAAGACGAGAGAAGGATGTGTTCTAAAACATAACCACCTTGAACAGAGGAGTGCTTAGCACTGTTTCTGCTCTCTCGCGGAAGATAGCAACTGTAAGGTGAGGTCAGGGTTCTTTCCCGGAATCTGTCAATGTAGTTCTGCTCCTCCTTCTGCGTGTGTGCGGAGAGGGCAGCTGCTGTGAGACCCACATGCTTAAATTCTCCCGCAGTCAGGGAAGATGGCTGTGTTCTCGGGGTCCAGGGCTTCCACACTAAGGCAGCACCTTCTGCCGAGATCACAGAAAAAAGATTTAACAATTAATAGCAACTATTCATTTTTTATTTTGGAACTCCTTTAAATAAATTCATACAAATGTAATTGTTGGAATATAAAAACTTCATAATACAGTACAAAAGTTCTTATCTTTCTTTACACTTTTCATGTATATGTACTTATGTTATAATAATACAGACATTTATTTAGATCTTGCTATTATAAACATTTTCCATGTCCTTATATTTTCAGATTTTTGTTCAAAATTATTAATTTAGAGACAGAGCTTGGAACTTATTATGTGACCTACCTGTCCTGAATCCGTGACCTTCCTGTGTCAGTTTCCTGAGCACTGGGATTACAAGTGTGTGCCATCACATTTAGCCTTTGAATTATTTTTTACTTGTTTCTTTGAGACAAAGTCTCTCTATGTAGCTCTGGCTGTCCTCGAACTTACTACACAGACCAGGCTGTCCTCGAACTCTGCTTCCGGAGGGCTGGGATGAAAGGTGTGCGCCATCATCCCTGGCTCAATTGGTTATTTAAATAGGTAACATATTCACATGAATTAAACACCAGGTTTTAAAACTCGATTTAGTAAAATTTTCCTGTCCTTTTCACTATCTACCCAGTTCTTTTTCGTCCTCCTACAGAAAACCATCCTTTTCTTCTGCCCTTCTACTGTCTTTATGCATGGATAATTAATCATGAATACAGAGGCTATCTGCCCACTGACTCTTTTCTCCAAAACACACCAGCCTACAATTCACCTCCTACTCCTCGGGGAAGTTAACGGTTCACAGCCATCTCATAGTCTTTACATGAAGCAGGGCATCCACTCCATTCACACACAGCGGCATGCACCTGTGCATGGTTCTTCACACACACCTGCATGCACCTGTGCATGGCTCTTCACACACACACCTGCATGTACCTGTGCATGGTTCTTCACATACACCTGCATGCACCTGTGCATGGTTCTTCACACACACTTGCATGCACCTGTGCATGGTTCTTCACATGTACACCTGCATGCACCTGTGCATGGTTCTTCACACACACCTGCATGCACCTGTGCATGGTTCTTCACACACACCTGCATGCACCTGTGCATGGTTCTTCACATACACCTGCATGTATCTGTGCATGGTTCTTCACACACACACCTGCATGCACCTGTGCATGATTCTTCACATGCACACCTGCATGCACCTGTGCATGGTTCTTCACACACACACCTGCATGCACCTGTGCATGGTTCTTCACACACACCTGCATGCACCTGTGCATGGTTCTTCACATGTACACCTGCATGCACCTGTGCATGGTTCTTCACACACACACCTGCATGTACCTGTGCATGGTTCTTCACATGTACACCTGCATACACCTGTGCATGGATTCTTCACACACACCTGCATGCACCTGTACATGGTTCTTCACATGTACACCTGCATGCACCTGTGCATGGTTCTTCACATGTACACCTGCATGCCCCAAATGTTCTCAGGAATACCAAACACTGTGACTCATTTAGCTGTAACTAGCATCCAATCACACAGGTGTGGTGGCACACACTTCTAGTCCCAGTGCTCAGGAAGCAGAGGCAGGATATCTGTGTTTGAGGATAGCCTGGTCTACAGAATGAATTCCGGGACAGCCAGGGCTACACAGAAAAACCATGTCACAAACTCCACCCCCCCCCAAGAATACTTATTATCAGCATTTAGAGTTGTCTGTTTTGCTGCCGTCTATAAATTTTAGTATGTTGTACTCTCATGAGTATTTATTTGAAAATATTTTTAGCTTTTCTTTCATCCATGGATTATTTAGAAATGTGTAATTTACTTTTTAAATTCTTGGGCTTTAATGTAATTCACCCTAGCCAGAAAGCACATTTTTACAAATCATCAGTCCTACATCTGAGACTCACATTCCGGCACAACGCATTTCTATGTTAGCATGCCTCCCAGGTGTGTTGTGTTAGAAACTGCACTGCAGTAAGCTGTACAGTGTCTGCTGAAGATTACTCAGGTCAAGATAGCCAACACTGGTACTAAGCCCAGCCACTTCCATGTACATTTAAAAAGATGTTTACTATGTTTACTCATGCACACCTACATATGCCTTGTGTCTCACACTCCATCTTAGTTAGTCCCTGGTGCTATAAGGACAACGACAGCTGGAGGACAATTTGATACCCTGCTTACCACTCACAGGCAACTGACTCAGGGGATGCTAGTTCTTGATGCCTTAGTTGTCACACGTAAGTTCCAAAGGTCACCCATTTTCTGTGATCATTCAGGAGCTCACTCCGGCAAGGGTGTAAACCGAGGTACTAAGCTTTCCAGCCCGGAAAGAGGCACTAAGATTCAAACCCAGTCAAGCTGGCAACATCACTTGTTACTAACAGGGTTCCTCCCAACAGTCCTCTGAGGCAGGGTGTGTGAGAGCTAAGTACGCTCCAGTTAGCCCGAGACAGTCCTATCAAACTCAGCCAGGCCTTCAGGACTGGAGCAAATGTGCCCTGTTTGGGCATGTTTGGGGTGTGGGGAGGGGTTCGTTGTTTTGTGAGAACAGTCCATCACAGAGGGGAGGCGAGGCAGCAGTACTGTGAGGCAGTGGGCTGCACCCCTATCCCTGAGGTTGTGGCAGCAGGGAATTCTGTCACTGTGATGAGAAGTAACCAAATACAGCTCTAAGAATGAAAAACAGAGAACTGCCATAGCTACTCAACACACATTAGCCGATATGCCACCGTAAGATTAGCAAAGGTAAGCAAGCTAGCGACCACCCCGAAACCCAACTTAAAGAGATCTGTCACCACATCACCTATCAAGTCATTATAAAAACCAGACCGTCAAAAGGACAGGACACAATGAAAAAGACTAAAAAGACCAAGATTAGAATAATGATTGAGTAAGTCATTTAAAGGACACACTCTACTTGAAGGGCTCTAGCAGGCCCAAGCATGACAAACAGAGTTCCCACAGGTTTTTCCTTGACCCTTCTTCCCCTTGCTAAAAACAGATAACATTCCTAAAGCTAGCCACCAAGGTCACCAAGATTATTTGGCCACTTCCTCTTCCTGAGGCTGACTACCAAGGTCCAGCTATCAAAGTCTTCAAGTCCTGCAATCGAAAGTCCCCCTCTGACTCTCTCGGCCCCTTTCCCCTTCTCCCTCATTCTCTAGCTCCCGTGTTTGTCTCTTATGCCCTGCTCTGTGTCTCTCTGGGGCAAATAAACCTCCTTTGTGCTGAGAATTTGGTTTCTGGGTGCATCCTGCTGCCAGTCTACATTCAACATGCGAAAGACACTTTTCTAAAAGGCCAGCGAAAGGGGCTAGAGGGTCAGCTCACAGGTGGTGGCTCGCAACCATCTCTAACTCCAATCTCGGGGTGTGTGGCGCCCTCTTCTGGCCTCTGTGTTCACCAGGCACACATGGCGCACACACTGTGAAGGCAAAACATTCATACACATAGAATACGTGTCTTGGGAGAAAAAAATCAGCCACAGCATGACTCAGTGAGGTCCACAGGGAACTGAGTTAATAATGGTCAGCACCACTTTTCCCAGTATCTCTAAGAGCTCCACACGCATCAACTGACCCTATTAATACACAGCATGCTTAAGAAACATAGCCTGTAATACATCACCAGTACAGACACGCTGACATTTCTTAAGTAAGTTTGCTTAATAAAAGACAGGGGGAATGGTTTGGACAGAAGTTATAACTAAGCAGACAGTATTAATGGTACCTGAGTGTGGGGGCGTAGCATGGACAGCAGTGTTGCTGCAGCTGCACTGGCTTGTGCCAGGGCCCATGCTCAGTGCACCAGAGGGCAGAGTCCACACAGCACCTCCTCCAGCGTCACTGTCTGTGGATGGTACACTTGTTGGTGTTTCCTGTTTAGGTACATTCGGGGTCCGTTCAGCATCTGGTGATATATGAGAAACTGAGTGAAAAAGCCTCAACAAAAGCTTACAGAAGTCAGTAACTGACAAATTAAAGCCATTAGCCACGCAGAGGTAAGGTGATTCTGTAATCCACCATATAAACAACACTAGGATTCTGTAACCCATCATATAAACTGAAAGGGAAAAACCCCATATGTTCATTCTCATTAGATTCTGAAAAAACCATTCACAAAATCCAACATCTTTCACGATAAAGGTCCTGGAGAGATCAGGGATAGAAGGAACATACCTAAACAAAGTAAAAGCAGCCAATTGCCAACATCAAATTAAATGGAGAGAAACTCAAAGCAATTGCACTAAAGTCAGGAGTGAGACAAGGTTGCTCATACTCTTCATTCCCATTTAATATAGTACTTGAAGTCTTAGCTACAGCAATAAAACAACAGAAGGAGATCAAGGGGATAAAAATTGGAAAGAAGTCAAAGTATAATTCATTGATGGTATGATAGTGTACATAAGTATTTCCAAAAATTCTATCAGGAAACTCCTACAGCTAATGAACACCTTTAGTCAAGTGGCAGGATACAAGATTAACTAAAAAAAAAACCCAAAACCAAACAACAACAACAACAAAAAATCAGTAGCCCTCCTAAATACAAATGATAAATGGGTTAAGAAAGAAATCAGGGAAATAACATCCTTTACAATAACCACAAATAATAAATATATCTTGGGGTAACTCTAACCAAGCAAGTGGAAGGCTTGTATGACAAAAACTTCAAGTCTTTGGAAAGGGATTGGAGAAGATATCAGAAAACAGAAAGATTGCACATGCTCAGGGATCCCTAGGACTAATAGTAAAATTGGCCATCCTACCAAAGCAATTCAATGCAAGCCTCATTAAAATCCCTATATGATTCTTTACAGATCTTGAAAGAACAATACTCAACTTCAAATGGAAAACAAAAAACCCAGGATAGCTGAAACAATCCTGAACAATAAAGGAACTTCCCGACTCATCACCACTCTTGATTTCAAGTTGTATTACAGAGCTATATTAATAAAAACTGCATTGTGGTGATACATTATTTATTATTTATTGCAGCTTGCTTGAGGATCCAGAAAGCAAAGCCAGCCTCAAGCTATAGAGATCAGGTAGTGGTGGCACACACCTTTAAGCCCAGGACTCAGGATTAAGAGGACAGATCTCTGTTAGTTCAAGGCCACACTGACTACATGAAATTGACCCAGTCCTAAAAGAAACGGCTCACACAAAGGTGATCTCAGCACCTGGGATCACGCGCCTTTAATCCCAGCTCTAGGGAGGTGTATAAAACAGGAGCAAGGTAAGTGTCAGTCATTAATTCTCCAGCCACACTGAGGATAAGGAGGCATTCTGGGAGTAGTCTCTAGCCACACCGAGGAGAGCATAGCAATCTGAGGATCGACCCTTTAGTCTGAGCAGAGGTAGAGGTAAGAGCTAGTGGCCAGCTGCTTTGCTTTTTTGATCTTCTTCTTCTTGAAGCTTGAACCCCAATACTAGTCTCCAAGTCTTTTATTTTTTGTGTTACAGTATTGGTATAAAAACAGACAGGTGGATCATTGGAAGCAAACTGAAGATCCAGACATAAACCCACACACATATGGATACCTGATTTTTGACTGAGAAGCCAAAATTAGGCAATAGAAAAAAGAAAGCACCTTCAACAAATTGTGCTGGTGTAACTGGATTATTGGCATGTAGAAGAAAGCAAATAGATCCATATCTATCACCCTCCACAAAACTCAAGTCCAAGTAGATCAAAGACCTCAACATAAATCCAGACACACTGAACCTGATGAAGAAAAAGTGGGACACAGCCTTGACCACATTGGCACAGGAGACAGCTTCCTCAACAGGATACCAATAATACAGGCATTAAGATCAACAAATAATACATAGGTCCTCATAAAACTGAAAAGCTTCTGTAATGCAAAGGTCACTGTCAACATTGCACTGTAATGCAATGGCAGCTTACACAATGGGGTAAGATCTTCACGCATCTGACAGGACTGATTTCCAAATATATATATATATATCCCCCAAGAAACTAAATATTAAAAAATAAAATAGTCCAATTACCAATGGGGTAAAGATCTAAACAGAATTCTCAACAGAGGAATCTGAAATGACTAAGAATCACTTACAGAAGTGTTCAACATCCTTAGCAGTCAGGGAAATGCAAATTAAAATGACTCTGAGATTCTATCTCACACTTGTCAGAATGGCTAAGATAAAAAAAAAATCAAGAGTGACAGCTCATGCTGGAGAGGATGTGGAGCAAGGGGAACACTCCTCCATTTCTGGTGGGAGTGCAAACTTCTACAGCCACTTTGGAAATAAATATGGCAGTTTCTCAGAAAATCTATCATGAGAATCAGTCTATCATGAGACCCAATTAGAAGCTGAAGAGATGGTTTAGCTGTTAAGGGCGCTGGCTGCTCTTCCAGAGGTTTTGAGTTCAATTCCCAGCACCCACTCAGCTGTCTATAATGGAATCTAATGCCATCTTCTGGTGTGCAGACACACATGTAAACAAAACTCATATACATAAAATACACAAATAAATACATCTTAAAGAAGAAAAGACCCAGCTATGCTACCACTCTTGGCCATATACTCAAGGGTGCTCAGTCATGCCACAAGCACACTTGCTTAACTATATTCACAGCAGCTTTATTGTAACAGTCAGAACCTGGAATCAACTGAGATGTCCCTCACCAAGGACTAGACAAAGAAAATGTGGTACATTTATACACGGGACTACTACTCAGCTGTTAAAAACAATGACATCATGAAATTCCTGAGTGAGGTAACCCAGGCCCAGAAAGACAAACATGGCATGTACTCACTCCTAAGTGGATATGAGCTGTAAAATAAAGGACAGCTATGCTATGATCCACAGACCCAGAGAGACTAGGTAACATGGAGGGTTCAAGGGGGGATGCCCAGATCTCCCTGGAAAAGGGAAATGGAAAAGATCATTTTCATGAGTGGACTTTGGGGGGATAGGGATGGGAACATGAGCCATCAGGTTTGGGGTGAGGTGGAGGAGAGTGCTGAAAGAGACTACTGGAAAGAGAGGGCATTTTGGGAAAGAACCTGGTGCAAGGAAATCTCCCAGGAATCCTACGAGAATGATCTCAGTTAAGACTCCTAGCTATCGGGGATTCCTGGACTGAACTGGCCATCTCCTGTGACCAGGCAAGACTTCAAGTGGAGGGTCTAGGAAGGTAACTCACTCACGCAGGTTATGGAATATTCCTTTATACCATGTGAAGATGTGTCACTGTGATTGCCTTAATAAAAAGCTCATCAGCCAATAGTTAGGCAGGAAGTATAGGCAGGACTTCTGGACAGAGAGGGCTCAGGAGAAGAAGAAAGACAGGATGGTTAGGCAGACATGGAAGAAGCAGAATGGACAAAATGGAGATTAGGTAGTGAGCATGTGGAAGAATTAAAAAATAGGGGTTAATTTAAATTATAAGAATTAGTTAGAAACAAGTCTGAGCTACAGGCTGAGTCTTTATAATTAATAATAAATCTCTGGGTTGTTTTTTTTCATGAGCTGGAGGCCCCTTCAAAAAATTCAACTACACAAATAACCTTTGACCTACAGTCTGTCCTGACTATGGGATGTGCTGGGATAAGGGTGGCCCAAAGATAGAGATAGTAGACAACCAATGATTGGTCTAGCCCCAAAGCCATGCCAGGTGAGTAACCCTTGACACTGCCTGGAGCACAGGACCCACAGGCTGGATGACCCAGGGACTTAGGATAGAACCAAACACTACTGGAGAAAAGAAAGCCAACACGGTGACACCTAACAATATTCCGCTACACTCATAGATAGATGCCTAGCCCAACAGTCATCAGAGAAGTTCATCTAGCAACTGATGGGAACAAATACAGATCCACAGCCAAACATTAGGCAGAGCTTGGGAAACCCCACGGAAGAGAGGTAGGAAGGATTGTAGGAGGAGCCAAAGGGGTCAAGGAGATCACAAAACCAAAAATCAAACAAACAAATCCACAGAATCAGCTAACTTAGGCTCATAGTGGCGCTGAGAGACTTGACTGATGAGCAGAGAGCCTCTGTAGGACTAACCTAGGCCCCCTGTATATCTTAACAGTCCTCTTGTGCGCTCCTAACAGTAGGACAGGGGCTGCCTCTGACTCTGCCATAGGACTTTGAGACCCTGCTCTTTACACTGGGTTGCCTTGGTCAGCCTTAACACATGGGGAGGTGCTTAGTCTTATGCAACTTGATGTGCCATGTCTGGTTGATGCGCAGGGGATGCCTGCCCTTTTCTGAACAGAAATGGAGGTAAAGTGGATTGGGGGTGGAGGTAGAGGGGATAGAGGGAGAGAATGGGAGGAGAGGAGGGAGGAAAACTTTAGTTGGGAAGTAATATAAATAAATAGACAAAAAGCAATGAAGTTATCTACTCTGAGGACGCTGCTACCTCGCAGTGCCGTGCTGCAGTCTGCCTCATGGTTCTGCTTGGCTTCTTCTGAAGACGAAGATGTGTTTGTGCAGGATATGCACTTTCTCTTCAAGGCTGGAAGACTGTAGCTTGTCAGGTACCTGCAACAGAACTGGACTTTGTATTGCTTTGTCTCGGCTCCATCAAGCTATTCCCACTTCCATTCTCTGCTTATGCCACCCAGGCCTCGGAGGCGTCTTCCTTCCTGGATGAAGTCAACCCTACCCATCCCAGCCTGGGTTAGTGACTTACAATCTCTCTCTCACTGTGTTCTTTAACTGGTCAATTCTGGCCAGCATAGGTGTTCACTATGCCACAGCTCTGTCACCAAGGTGCGGCAGCTTCTTTTCTGTGCCCTCCATAAAGTTCAATCAATTGTGAACTGCACAACAGTACTCCACGGCTAACAAAGGACTCAGCGCTGCTGCCCTCAGCAGCTATACAAGCTCCACAGGCACCAACTGATCCTATCACTTATAGTAGGAAACCAATACAAACATCTCTGAAAATGCCAGAGTGATGGGCCAGGCTCACTGCCATTTCTTACCTGATGACACTGTCGATACAGTTCATCTGCTGGTAGGATGAGCTGTGCTGCTCTCGACTCAGATCATCACAAGAGCCAGTGCACATACTTTTATTTTTCAATGTCTGAGAGGGAGAAAAGTCCTTCTGTTCATCTGAAAGAGAATGAAAGCCTGTACAGCTAAAATATTTAGCATGCGTTAAGACAATAGTAAACTCATAACAAACAGTTATAAAATGCCATGCAGCCATTAACCACGAGCTCAGATCAAAACACAATGACATGGAAGTATCAGTACGGTGACTAAAACAAGGCACAAGAGCAGGCTACACAGAATAATGAAACATGCATCTCAGGCAAGGGTCAGCAAAGCCACTATCAGATGGGGAATGCCCCATGTCAAGCTAACAGTACTTACGACAAGGAAGACACCTAAATGCTGTGTTACCCCACCCTGTACACCACCTGTTTGCCGAGCACCTGTAGAACTGGTCAGTGCACGCGGAGACCAGAGTAACTGGATATCACACATATCTCAAGTGTTACAAGGGGAAGCAAACAGCACTGCCGATGCAGAGCCTCGATGGCTCTGACACAGTCTTTTTTGTGGTGACCCACATCCTAGCTGCAATCACATGAAGCACTTGAAATACACCACTACAGCCAAGGAACAAAAACATAATATTGCATTGCTTTGAATTTGTACTTAAAATCTCCCAATGTGACTAGTGGCACAGGTGTGGAGAGAAAAGCGACAGTAAAGGAGTCAGGAAAAACAGGCAGAGAGGAAACCCTGCCATTGGAACCAAGAAGGGCAGCGAGGTCAGGAAGGAGACTAATTATGTCACACTGTTGACAGGTGTGTGGTGTTTGCTACTGCTCTTCTTAGTGATGGGCATTTTTTCGCTGACCTGGCCTATCTTAACACTGTTTTATGAAAACGTTACTTCTTGGACAGCCTCATTTCAACTCTAAACAGAATAGAA